>SEYY01022497.1:12500-22500 GCA_009176605.1 Armadillidium nasatum
GGTACTTGAGACCCTTCCAAATCCTGATCAATGAATTGGAATATTGTCATGGTGCAATACACAATACCTCACTTGCCATATTTTCGTCTAATTGCATTGCAGTGGGAACTACAAAATATACCCGTATATGATGTTGTCTTACTCTATAAGGAAGAGAATCATCTTCCAAAGATTCATGCCCTTTTTGAAAGCTTTTGTACCACACAAGTACCAGCGTTACCAACATTACGTCATCACCTTAGACCTCTTTTACCATGTCCAATTTTTCAGTAAATGTATTCCTAGTCACGCACAAAATTTGATTTGATGCAAACGGAACTTGCAACACAGTCTATGAGTAGACCAAAAATTGTTCCAAGTTGATTTCATCTCTAAGACTGTCAGGGATACAAGTAAAATTCTACACTGACTACTCATGACTATTTCGAACTCGAATTCATCAATTGTTTCATCAGAACAAGAGGAAAACCATTTAGGGAGATGAATATCAAAATCATTCAATATGATAATTTCAAAGAAAGGAAAAGAAAGTATAGTAATCAAATATGAAAAAGATCAGATAGTCGAAGAACTTAAATGATTATAGTGGTTGCTTGTTGATACAAATTTTTATTGCATAGGCTCCTTTTTTTCAGTTATGATTTCGGAATAAGGTTTTAGATGTCATACTATATTTTCAGTGGAATTGAAGAAAGCAATTTTCGTAAATATATTTGTATGAGTTTTAAATGCAAAATAAAAAATCAGAAAGCCAAACTAGTTCGAAGGACATCTTTTCACACGAGTTCATTTAATATCTGTCAAGATTTACTGTTTTAAATATTTAAACTTTACAGAAGATAAATTAGTGTAATGATAAAATAAAATGAAGAAATAGCAAAGTTTACCTAATAATAAGTTACTGGACTTAATCCTTTTCTATTGAAAAAACTCTTTCCTAAATTAAACGCGTATGGATGACGTCACATTTCTGACTGTAATTCTAGTTACAAACAAAGATCGCTACGATACATCAAAATATGCCGATTTTAATTTAATAGAAAACAGAAATATCTGGAGATTCTGACAGCTCCCTATATGACAACAATCCTTTTTTTTCATCTGATTTAAGAACGAAAACATAAAAAGTTTGAGATTTCATGAAATTGAGCTTCCACACTAATAGAAAGGAAATTTTATAAGATTGCTGTAATTTATTATTGTAGTAAACTTTGGAAATAGTAAATAAAAGGAGCCTCGAAGAACTTGGTAGTACACTTCATTTGCTAAATTTGCGAGATATTGCTAGTTTTTAAGTTGAAAAATTTAAAGACTGACTTCTCTGAATTAATTTTTCACTAATACATAAACCTCGTTTCAAAAATACGCACATATCTGCCTTTTGTTGAAAATTGATAATGAGGAGCGTAAGTGAGAAAGGAGAAAAGTTTGTTTTCGGAACCAATATATATATATATATATATATATATATATATATATATATATATATATATATATATATATATATATATATATATATATATATATATATATATATATATATATATATATATATATAGCAAACTCTAGGCTTACATGTTGTGGTATCTGCTTCTTTCCAGCCACCTCTTACTGTGGAACTCCCTACCTTCTGTTTTTCCTGCTATATTTAACCTACCTCTCTTTAAATCCTCCGTTTGGTCCCACCTGAGAGATCTGCGTTAGGTTCGGGATTGAGTGTTTTTATTTTATTTTATTTTTTATTTTTTTATAATTATGCCCCCTTCTTGAAAAGGGCTTTGCCCGTGAGTGGTGGTTACATATATATATATATATATATATATATATATATATATATATATATAATATATATATATATATATATATATATATATATATATATATATATATATATATATATATATATATATATATATGCAGGTGAAAAGCTTAGTGGAGCACTACCATGATGATTTGATAAAGACATTCAATCATTCCTCTTGGATGGACGAATCAACACGTTTAGAAGCCGTTAAAAAGGTTAAGACAATGAAATCTATTGTTGGATTCACGCCTCAGTTTATGGATGAAATCACTCTAGAAGCTGCTTATTATCATGTAAGGTTCATTTTATTATTTATTTATTCAGAAAATTATATTATTATTATTATTATTATTATTATTATTATTATTATTATTATTATTATTATTATTATTATTATTATTATTATTATTATTATTATTATTATTATTATTATTATTGTTATTGTTATTGTTATTATTATTATTATTAATTATTATTATTTTATTATTATTATTATTATTATTATTATTATTATTATTATTATTATTATTTATTATTGTTATTATTATTAATTATTATTATTTTTATTATTTTTATTTTATTGTTATTATTATTAAAGTTATTATTTTTATAGTTATTTTTATTTTTATTTTTAATATTGGAATTTTTTTTTTTATTACAGTTATGTTTTAATGTTATATTTTTAAGGTATATAGTTTATTACTCTAATCATTTTTTTATATAGCCAACATATTGAAATTAAACTATGATTTTTTTTTTTTAGAACTTTTTATTTTTGTGATAATATATTACATAGATAAAAAGCCCATCTAAATAATTAAATGTTTGAAACCATCAACATATTATGTACGTAATAAATCCATCTAAATCGGGTTATCGGAGGGCTAAGCCTAACCAACTTTAGGCAAGCCAAAACACATTGCTGATTGGCAGAATGTTAGAATCGCTGATAAATATTATTATTTTTATTATTTGTTATTCTTATTTTTGTTTATATATATATATATATATATATATATATATATATAATATATATATATATATATATATATATATATATATATATATATATATAATATATATATATATATTATATATATATATATATATATATATATATATATATATATATATATATATATATATATATATATATAACAGGGTGTTGCAAAATTAGAGGTACTAAATTTAACAATTTGTAAGGAAGGGCAAATTAGGCGCATTTTATATTATACACATGTATTGGTAAATGTTTAGTTTACAAGATACAGCTTGTATTAGTTTTAAGAGAGTTCTCGAACGTTCCAGTATACATGGATAGCATGGTAAGGTCGGGTACACAATGTGAGCAAATGTCATTTGCAATCGTGGCTCATAACCAGCAACATGAATCGTCAAACAAATGTGTGAATGGCCGACATACACCTAGCGTATGGCACTGGAAATGGTAATGCAAGATGTGCAGTAATGATATACCGAGTTCGTTTTACTAAACGTTATGTTCCCGGTCGTCGAAGGTTTACAAACATGCTCCGACGATTGCATGAATCAGGAACATTCGTAGATAATAGAGTATAGATGCCGGTCGTCCAAGACAGATGTGCGTATTGAGGAAAAGGTTTTACGTTATATTCATCATCACCCATGCAGGAACACCTACGCCGCTGCAACAGATATGGAGACTGAAGATCATATTGCATTGTGGGGTGTATTGAAATAGTCCTTTCCATCTATATCACTTTCAGAAGGTGCAGGTTTTGCAACCAGAAGATTACGATCCTCGAGTGCAGTTCGTGCATTTTTTTTCTGGCTCAGGAGGTAAATGAAACATGGTTCTCCGAATACGAATTGATCAGTGATGAGGAGCATTTCGGGCTTGATGGTGTGTTCAATTTCCATAACAATCACGAATGTCTCGTAAACAACTTATATATTATGCATCAACATGAATATTAACAACGTTACGGTGTGAATGTTTGAGCTGGTATCTTACATAACCACATTATTGAATTCTGCCAACAGCTCTCACCGAAAATGCATACAGAATATTTCCAATATATATATATATATATATATATATATATATATATATATATATATATATATATATATATATATATATATATATATATATATATATATATATATATATATATATATATATATATATATATATATTATTATATATTATTATTATTATTATTATTATTATTATTATTATTTTATACTTCCTGGATTATTAGAGGATGTACCTTTAGCTATCCGCAGACGAAAGTGGTACCAACACGACGGGCCTCCAGCACATATCCAAACTGGCGTACGAAATTACCTGGATGCTCAATTTCCAAATCGATGGACTAGACAGAATGGTCCAGTGTCCTGGCCTGCAAGGTCCCCAGATATATGAATCCATCTGATTTCTGTTTTTGGAGGTACATGAGGAGCTTCATTTATGAAATATTTGTCGAGCCAGAGGAGGATCTCGTAGCAAAAATTGCAGTGGTTTCTGCAGATATTGCCGTGGTGCCAGTCCTCTTCGAAAACACTCAACAGTTAATACGATGAAAAGGTATCGAATTGCATTGATGTTGGCTGTAGATACTTCGAACAGTCATTGTAAATAATGATTATAAACAATGTTAGGTATGCCTATCGGCATTTGATTTTCCATCGTATACCTTAATCTTTATGCGCGTTATCTATAGTAAACCAATCATCTAAAGACGTATGTGTATAAAATTATATTATTTTTGTTATATATTCATTTGCTATATATTATATATTTGTTATATATGTTATATATATTTTATATTTTGCCCTTCCCTATATACTCACTGTTAAATTTTGTACCATTAATTTTGCAGCACCCGTATATATATATATATATATATATATATATATATATATATATATATATATATATATATATATATATATATATATATATATATATATATATATATATATATATATATATATATATATATATATATATATATATATATATATATATATATATATATATATATATATATATATATATATATATATATATATATATATATATATATATATATATATATATATATATATAACCTTATTTGAATTAAATTCGATTTGATAAATACTTTACGAATCGTATTATAAATATTTTTGTATGTAAATAGATAATAAATGAAACTAAACATGGGCTTAAAAGACGAACTCGTTACCCCGGCAACCATTTTAAGTTTTAAGAAATATTAATAATAATTTATAAAGTTAATTATAAAATATTGCAACATTTTCTTTTTAACTGTATAAATCTTTTTTGATTGATTGCTTACATATAATTATTATTATTATTATTATTATTATTATTATTATTATTATTATTATTATTATTATTATTATTATTATTATTATTATTATTATTATTATTATTATTATTATTATTATTATTGTTATTATTATTATTATTATTATTATTATTATTATTATATTATTATTATTATTATTATTATTATTATTATTATTATTATTATTATTATTATTAGTTTTAAAAAACGATAGCAAAAATGATAATAATAATAGCTGTTATTGTTATTTTTCTTCTTATTATTATTATTAGTAGTAGTAATAGTAGAAGCGGGAATAACTCTTAAGGGTAATATTGAAAATAAATTCATAAATTCATATATATATATATATTATGTCTAATATATATAATATATATATATATATATGAAAATAAATATATAAATTCATATATATATATATATTATGTCTCTTCTGGAAGGCAAAGGCAAGAAATCTACTATTTTCCACCAGAGACGGGAAATCTGGTCGATAATGGCCGACGTGACCAGAGACACGTCGTTTAAAAGTATGCAAGTCAAAGGAAGTTGGGAAAACAGATAAAGGGAGTGTACTCTGTTTTGCCAGTAGAGTACACGTAAGATTGAGCATAGCGAATAAGTCTGGGGTCGGAGAGTTGGACGGAGAAAAGATGAGACTGTGTAGAAAGTCCTGTCGCACAAGCCATTCTCAATGGGGGAGGTATGCGACATGAGAGTTCAGAAGAGCAGTGTCAGTTGCAATAGCGATAGTATGGAGGAAGGGACGCAACAATTCGACTGGAAGAAAGAGACTGGAGAGAGTTAGTAGGAGCAAAAGAGTTTAAAAGACGAAAAACCCTAGACTCCACCTTTTCGAGAAGGTGTAGGACCACCCCAGATATGTGAGGCGTGCTCCATACAAGGGCGAACAGCATCCCTATAAAGAGCAAACAACTGGGGTAGCGTAAAATAATCACGAAGGCGCATCAGAACACCCAGCCTCTTAGATGTTTATTTAGAAAAAGAAGTAATGTGATCTTTCCAAGAAAGATCACGAGAAAAAGAAACACCGAGAATATTGAGGACATATGAAAGTTTGAGTTGAATGTTTTCGAAGATGTCATAGTTGTGTAGAAGATTGTGTCGAATAGGAAGATGGAGGAGTTGAGTTTATGAGGCATTGAAAACGACCCTGTTTTCTCTATCCCAATTTGAAATACGTGAAAGATCAGAGGTCAGTGGCTCCAAGGCCATCCTTCATGCATCAATTAACTGCTGTTGGGAGGTGCCTCTTTCAAATTGAAAGGAATAATGAAGGCTGGAGATATCGGCATATTAGTAGATAAGAGACGAAGTAATAGAGAGAAGAACTTTGATGAAAATTAGAAAAAGAATTGGGGATAGGACAGATCCTTGAGGAACACCACTATTTATAGATTTAAAGGAAGAACGATGGCCGCCTACAACAGCTGCTATAGAAAGGCCGGAAAGGAAATCAGAAAGAAGGTCATCGAGAGAAGGATTGATTCCGAAAGAGGAAAGTTTGGAAATCATAGCTTTGTGCCAGACTTTATCTAAGGCTTTTGATATTTCGATATGTCTAGCGCAACAGCGAAAGACTCACCAAAACCCTGAAGATCAGTGGACCAAGAATCAGAAAGTAGGGAAAGGTCACGCTCTTTACGAAAGCCATACTGGCGATCAGAAATAAAATTAGAAGAATTAAGGTGTTTCCAAATCTTCCTCTTAAGGATAAATTCGAAAACTATAGAAAGAACGGAGGTTAAAGAAATAGGAAGATAATTAGAGAGAGGGGTCCTAATTCTTCGGCACAGGACGAATGAGCGCACGTTTCCCGCAAGAAGGGAAGGTCGAAGTGGAGAGACAGAGACAAAATAGTTTACTAAAGCAGGGTGCAAGCTCAAAAGCACAAATTTTGAGAAACGCAGGAGGAATATCATCAGAACCATAAGCCTTCTTAGTGTTAAGCTCAGAGAGAGCAGAAATGATGTCTTTAGAAGAAATTACAACGTTAGGGATAAATGATATTGAAGGAGGAGAAGTAGCTCCGGAATCGTCTAAGGTAGAGTTAGATGCAAAAGTTTGAGCGAAGAGTTCATCTTTAGGAGAAGGTAAAATGGCAGTTGTAGCCATTATAAGAAACTAAAGGAGGTTAAGAAGAAGAAGCAAAGTTAGAGTTGACATTTGTTTGCAAAGTGCCAGAAAACGCGAATTGAACAGGAACCAGAAAAATTATTGGATTTACGACGGAGAAAAGAGTTTTTGGCATCTCGAAGAATAGATTTTGCACGATTCCGGGATGAAACATAAGTTGAGTGAGTTTCAGGAGTTTGAAGACGATGGTAATCTCTGAAGGCAGCATCAATGCGGCGGATAGCGTGAGAACCAGTAGAGTTAAACCAAGGTTTGTTAGATTTAGTAGAAGGGAAAAAATATGGAATGTACGCCTCTATGACAGAGAGAGAGAGAGAGAGAGAGAGAGAGAGAGAGAGAGAGAAGAGAGAGAGAGAGAGAGAGAGAGAGAGAGAGAGAGAGAGAGAGAGAGAGAGAGAGAGAGAATCACCTCGGATATGTGTTTATCACACTCCAAGGAACCCCTTCCACTAAAGCAGCAATCATTTCATGGGAAACCAATGAAGTATAAACGCAAGTCAGGCCAGTTAGCAGCACCGAATATATATATATATATATATATATATATATATATATATATATATATATATATATATATATATATATATATATATATATATATATATATATATATATATATATATATATATATATATATATATATATATAACATTTTGTGCCCTCATTTATCATATTGTCAAAGTTTTAAAATATTAGTTCTAATAACTTAAATTTTATTTTTCAGTTTCCCGAGATGAGCGAGACTGACCATTTTGCGAATATGATTTACGCAACCAGATATTATTCAGAATTACAATTCAGCAATTATAACAGACCTCCTGATTCTAGGAGGAGGTAAACTAAATATCTTATTTCTCTCTCACTTGCTTGTCTCTCTAAGAATATATATATAATATATATATATATATATATATATATATATATATATATATATATATATATATATATATATATATATATATTATATATATATATATATATATATATATATATATATATATATATATATATATATTATATATATATATGTATATATATATAATATATATATATATATATAAATTTATAAAAAATTCTATATAAGGATAATATATATATATATATATATATATATATATAATATATATATATATATATATATATATATATATATTATATATATATATATAATATATATATATATATATATATATATATATATATATATATATATATATATATATATATATATATATATATTATATATATATAAATATATTAAAAAAAAAAAAAAAAAAAAAAATAAAAAAAAAAAAAAAAAAAAAAAAAAAAAAAAAAAAAAATTTTTTTTTTTCCATTTTTCAAGCCCTTAGTAGGTGAATAGGAAATCACCCTTTAGGCATATATAATAATATATATATATATATATATATATATATATATATATATATATATATATATATATATATATATATATATATATATATATATATATATATATATATATATATATATATATATATATATATATATATATATATATATATATAATATATATAATAATAATATATATATATATATATATATATATATAATATATATATATATATATATATATAAATATATATATATATATATATATATATATATATATATATATATATATATATATATATATATATATATATATATATATATATAATATATATATATATATATATATATATATATATATATATATATATATATATATATATATATATATATATATATATATATATATATATATATATATATACAGGGACCTTGTATTATGCAGCGGTCTATTATGTTCGGTGAGGGTACGCTGCGTGTAGGGACCAACCTTATAGATTGTTCTGGGGCTCCGGTTTTATAGAAATCGGTGCTATTATCTCTTAGGTAGAGAGGGATCTTCAGGAGGCTGGGTGTTCTTTTGTCCTCTTTTCTCGCTGATCAATCTGCTGATCTGGTAGGCTTGTTGTGCCCAACACTTCTCTTCAGGCTTTTTCAACGGTGCCTCTGCTGGAAATGACAATTCAGTGGAAGAACCACAATCAAGGGCAAATACTACTGCCAAAACTGTGGTATCCTTTGAAGGACAGATGCGATAGGAACTTCTTTTTGATTTCCGAATGTCTTCTTGGACGGTGATAGGTACCCGAAGACAAAAAGATGACAAGTTACCTATTCACAGTTCTTAAAAGTGACTGCTGCTTCTTCTGGAAACGCTATTTCTTATGGAGGAACTGTTGCTTCGTTTGGAACTGCTGCTTCTTCTGGAACCTCTGCTTCTTCTGGAAACGCTATTTCTTATGGAGGAACTGTTGCTTCGTTTGGAACTGCTGCTTCGTCTGGAACCACTGCTTCTGGCTTGTTGATAAAAAAAATGAATAATCAAACTACTAATTTCTATCTTCTGAAACATATCTCAAATCTTTGGGAAGGATTGAGAAATAAGTGGAAGATTTTCTACTTTTTACTAATTTTTGTCAAAAATATACAATGAGCTCATTATTAAGTTCCTTCTATTACAAATGATTTAATTATTATAGAAAAGAATTATTAAAAACATTAATAATTATTAATATTTACAAAAATGACTTTTTTTAAATAAAATATATGAATATTGAAATTTTGATAACATATTTAATTATAAAATATATAGATATTGCTAAAATATATATTATAAAAATTTTAAATAAAA
>SEYY01022497.1:27500-30000 GCA_009176605.1 Armadillidium nasatum
TATATATATAGGGGAAGACCTGACCCCGTCCGAAGCGATGTATGTACACTTCCCCCACTAGGAATGACCCACTGAGTGATAGGATTGGCTAGACCATTCCGTTGCCTTTTAGTACGTTCATTTTCGCGTTTCATCTTTTCAGAGGGTCTCTAGTGCACCCTAATTTCATATTGGAGTGTCTAAGCTCAGCTAGCCCCAACTCTTTCATTACATGATTCATACAAATTTTACAATGAGGTTACTCGTTTAATACCTATTAAACAGAAAATTGGTGAAACATGAACCTACCTCGGAGATGCTTCGAGAGGCGGCATCCAAACAATATCCCTCATCCATCCTTTATCTCATCATTATTTTGGAGTTGGCGGGCTCCGATGATGGGGATGGTCCCGCCAAGAATTTGCATCCTGCTTCCACTGGTGCACGGTCTTCTCTTTCTCTTTTCGTTAATATTTGCAACATTCGCGGTTGTTGTCAAATTTCCCCGTTGTCAAATACCATCTCTCTTCTAGACCTTCATATCTTGTTCTTAAGGAAAACTCAGGTTCTTGGGTGCACTGACAGCAAACCTTACTCTGTTACTTCCTACTGTCTCTATTATCAATTTTCAGCCAAAGGCTGGATTGTGCGTAGGTGCGCAACGATTTTGTTTGTTTTCATGTCTCTAATTTGGAGTCTTCAGGATTTTCCACTTTATAGCTTAGACTCTCTTGCAATGCTATAACTAAATTTATTTATGTCTATTTATCTCCTAATTCTACTGACTATAAAAAATTTCTTTGACTAAACTCAAAAATGGAGCACACTTTTTTCTTCTTCTTTCTCCGAAATCATCATTTTAGTGATCTCAACGTTTATCACTGCCAATGGCTTTCATCTAGTTCTCATTATCCAGCTGGTGAACCCATAAACCACTTTTCTATTCAGAACAACTTTTAGCAGTTGGTGCATCTCTCTACCCGTATCCCTAACCACCTTGGTCATGAACCTAATATACTTGATCTTTCCCTAACTTTTTATCCTTCTCATAATGTTAAATTCTTTCCTTCTCTTGGGTCATCTGTTCACCTTCTTATATCTGTATCTTATTCTGTCTTTTAAGTCTTTCGCAAGAACGGTCCCGCCTTTGGCAAGGAGACTTTTCTGGCATTTCTGTGCTGCTAACTGGTCTGACTTACGGTTGTACTGTGCAGAACGCATAACCAAGGTGATTCTTTCTGGTATGGTGACGTACATTTAATATTCTTTCCTTTCAACTAAACCTAGTAAACCTTAGTTTAACTCTGCTTGTTCTCATGCTATCCGCCGCAAGGATATTGCCATCAAGGATTACAGTCGTCTTCAAAATCCAGAAACTAATTTAACTTATATTTCATCCCATAATCGTGCAAAATCTATTCTTCGTAACATCAGAATCTCCTTTATCCGTTATTAAGGCAATAATCTTTGTGGCTCCTCTTCCTCACGCCCTTTCTGGCATTTTGCAAAAAAATGTCAACTCTAACTTTGCTTTTTCATTTTCTTTCTTTCTTATAGTATCTCCTGACGGTACAAATGACATTTTACCTTCTACAAAATCTGAACTCTTCGCTCAAACCTTTGCGTCTAATTCCACCCAAGACAACTCCGGAACTATTCCCCACCTTCAAACCCTTCAACTCTTTTATATCTTCTAAAGATATCATTTCTGCTCTCTCTGAGTTTAATACTAAGAAGCCAAATGGTCCTAACAAACAGTATTCCTCAGGTGGTTCTCAAAAACTTGTGGTTCTGAGCTTAAAATTTCATCTGTCCTTATTATTCTTGGAGTTTCTTTTTCTCGTGATCTTTCTTGGAAAGGTCACATAACTTCTCTTTCTAAATAAGCTTCTAAGAGGTTGGGGGTTCTGAGGCGCCTTCATAATTTCTTCTCGCCACCCCAGTTGATTGCTCTTTATAGGAGTGTTGTTCGCCCATGTATGGAGTACGCCTCACATATCTGGGGTCGTTCCATTCATACAGCTCTTCTTGAATAGGTGGAGTCTAGTTTTTTTTTGTCTTACACACTCCTCTGTTCTCATTAATTCTCTCCAGTCTCTTTGTGCCCGTCGAATTGTTGCGTCCCTCTCTCTGTACAATCGCTATTACAATGGACACTTGTTTTCGGAACTCTCAGGTCACACTCCTATTCCATTGAGAAGGGCTTACGCGACATGCCTTTCTATACAGTTTCATCTTTTCTCTGTCCAACTCTCTGACCCCAGACTTAACCGCTATTCTCAATCTTTCATTTACTCTACCGGTAAATTCTGGAACACACTTCCTTTATCTATTTTCCCAACTTCCTTTGACTTTCACACCAAATTGTTTTTAAAAATTAGGAGAAATTTAGTAAAATTAGTATTTAAATTTTTAAAATTTCTCACTTGTGTTGCTAAAATGTATGATAGGCTACCGAGTACTAATCTTTGTTAACAGTTGCATATTAACTTTTGTTGTGTAAGTTTGTTGCTTAGTGCAT
>SEYY01022497.1:35000-38082 GCA_009176605.1 Armadillidium nasatum
TTTACCAAGGCAGGGTGCAAGCTCGGAAGCACAAGTTTTAAGAACCACAGGAGTAATATCATCAGGACCGTACGCCTTCTTAGTGTTAAGCTCAGAAAGAGCAGAATGGACGTCTTTAGAAGAAATTACAATTTTAGGCATAAATGAGTTAGAGGGGATTGAAGGAGTAGGAACAGCCCCGGAATCGTCTAAGGTTGAATTTAAGGCAAAAGTTTTAGCAAAGAGTTCAGCTTTAGAGCAAGGCAAAACAGCAGTTGAACCGTCAGAAGATGCTAGAGGAGGGAAAGAGGAAGAAGCAAAGTTAGAGTTGACACTTTTTGCAAAATGCCAGAAAGGGCGAGAGGAAGAGGAGCTAGAAAGATTATTGCATTTGCTACGGAGAAAAGAGTTTTTGGTGTCTTGAAGAATAGATTTTGCACGATTCCGAGATGAAATATGAGTTGTGTGAGTTTCTGGAGTTTGAAGACGACGGTAATCCCTGAAGGCAGCATCCCTGCGGAGATAGCACGAGAACAAGCAGAGTTAAATCAAGTTTATTAGGTTTAGTGGAAGGGAAATAATTTGGAATGTACGCCTCCATGCCAGAGAGAATCACCTCAGTTATGCGCTCTGCACAATCCGAGGGAGTATATATATATATATATATATATATATATATATATATATATATATATATATATATATATTATATATATATATATATATATATATATATATATATATATATGACCTATAGCCTTTTTAATTTGGAATGTAAACATCTGCATCTGCGAATGTGGAACATTAAAAATCCGCATCCGTAACCGCAGATGTGAAAAAACAGACATTTGCATTTACATTCACATCTGCGGATATTAAAAATTTGACATCCGATACATACTCTATATAATATATATATATTATATATATATATATATATATATATATTATATAATATATATATATATATATATATATATATATATATATATATATATATATATATATATTGTTGCTTGCTCTCTATAGGGGTGTTGTTTGCCCCTGTATGGAGTATGCTTCACACATCTGGGGTGGTTCCATTCATACAGCTCTTGAGAAGGTTCAGTCTAGGGCTTTTCGTCTTATCAACTGTCCTAATCTTACTAACTCTCTCCAATCTCTTTTTCCCCGTTGAATTGTTGCGTCACTCTCTCTATGCTATCACTATTACAACGGATACTGATCTTTTGAGCTCTTTCGTCGCATATCTCCACCATTGAGAAGAGCTCGCGCGACACGCTTTTCTACACAGTCTCATTCTTTCTCTGTCCAACCCTCAGACTCCAGACTTAATGGTTTATTAGTAGCTTGACTGGGGTTACGAATTACGTAAGTTCGTAGCTAATGAAACAAACTTGATCCAAGGAAGGAGAAACAAATATTTAGGAGGAAAGAGAAAATTAGGAAAAAAAATTTAGGATGAAAGAAAATTTAAGAAAGAAAAATTGAGGAGGAAAGGGAAATTTAGAAAGAAAAATAAGGAGGAAAGAGAAATTTAGAAAGAAAAATTTTGGAAGAAAAATTTTGGAAAGAAAAATGGAGAAAGAAAAATAAGGAGGAAAGAGAAATTTAGGAAAAAAAATTTAGGATGAAACAAAATTTAAGAAAGGAAAATTGTGGAGGAAAGGGAAATTTAGAAAGAAAAATAAGGAGGAAAGAGAAATTTAGAAAGAAAAATTTAGGAAGGAAAATTTAGGAAAGAAAAATAAGGAGGAAAGAGAAATTTAAGAAGAAAAATTTAGAAAGAAAGAGAAATTTAGAAAGAAAAATAAGAAGGAAAAAGAAATTTAGTAAGAAAAATTTAGGAAGAAAAATTTAGGAAAGAAAAATTGAGAAAGAAAAATAAGAAGGAAAGAGAAATTTAGAAAAAAAAATTTAGGATGAAACAAAATTTAAGAAAGGAAAATTGTGGAGGAAAGGGAAATTTAGAAAGAAAAATAAGGAGGAAAGAGAAATTTAAGAAGAAAAATTTAGAAGGAAAGAGAAATTTAGAAAGAAAAATAAGAAGGAAAAAGAAATTTAGTAAGAAAAATTTAGGAGGAACTAGAAGTAACTCCGCCGGAACTTCATTTACCGTTTCAAAAAGCTTAAATTTTTAAAAGCAATATTTAAAATTTTCTTAGACTGTTCTTTAAACTTGACAGTGAGAATCCAAAAATATTATTATTATTATTATTATTATTATTATTATTATTATTATTATTATTATTATTATTATTATTATTATTATTATTATTATTATACTTTTACACAATCTGTAACAATTATATATACTTTATCATAAATATTTTTGCTATTATTATTATTACTAGCATTATTATTATAATTATTATTATTATGACTTGTATTATTATTATTATAATTATTATTATTACTACTAATATTGCAATTTTTGTTATTACATTTACCACCATTATTATTTCCATCATCATTCTTACTCCCTTTATCATTAATTAGTTTTAGCATTTTTATAATACTTATTTGTATTTTATTTATTTATTTATTATTATTATTATTATTATTATTATTATTATTATTATTATTATTATTATTATTAATATCATTATTATTATTATTATTATTATTATTATTATTATTATTATTATTATTATTATTATTATTATTATTATTATTATTATTATTATTATTATTATTATTATTATTATTATTATTATTATTATTATTATTATTATTATTATTATTATTATTATTATTATTATTATTATTATTATTATTATTATTATTATTATTATTATTATTATTACTATTTTCATATTATTATTATTAATTTAAGGGTTGGCGTTATCTTGGAGAGTTTATACGAAAATGAAAAAGTTAGCAGACTGGAGGCTTAAAGGGCTTGAAGATTATTCGTCAGATCAACTCTTTTTCATTTCAGCTGCTCAGGTAAAGGAAAAAAAGGGTTATCCATATTATTATAATTTTAATTATAATTATTATTATAATTAAAATATTTTGTTATTATTATTATTATTATTTTTATTATTATTATTATTATTATTATTATTATTATTATTATTATTATTATTATTATAATTAT
>SEYY01022498.1:5000-10000 GCA_009176605.1 Armadillidium nasatum
GAAGTTGTTTTAATTTTATCAAGTTTAAATCTATAGTATAGAATTATTATTCTATTACTGAGAATTACCAGAAGTTTTGTTCATATATATATATATATATATATATATATATATATATATATATATATATATATATATATATACCCTTAAAATGGTTGGGCAAAGGTATCACAAATAGGTATAGTTGAGGGAAATAAACTATGAATTAATAAAGATAGGGTAGGGATGTTCCAGACTTTTAAATATATACTAAGTAGAATTAATATATACTAATTGTTAAAGGAGTATAGCGGTTAAGTCAGAGAGTTGGACAGAGAAAGGATGAGAACTGTAGAGAAGTCGTGTCGCAACGAGCACTCTCAATGGGAGGGGAGGAAAGCCGACTGAAGAGTCAGAAGGGCAATGTCCATTTTAATAGTGATGTTATAGAGAAAGTGACGCAACAAAAAATTATAAGAAAAATTAAGATTATTTTTTCTTGCTTTTTAAAATTTTCTCTTTTTTTTTTTTTTGTTTTTATTTATTTTTGTGTTTTGTTTTTAGATGCCCCTATAAAGATTTGGTTGAAAAATTTTTACTTGGGGCACAAAGAGGTCCTCTTTTAATTTCCAGGATGCAAATGTTACATTTAGGTATTTCAAGCCTATCCTGAAACATTGTAAATTACTCTCATACTGCTGAAGCTGATCTTTTAGCCATACTGATTGAATGTATAAAAATAATAATTTTGAAATAATATAGCTAAATTATACAAGTTTGATACACAGCAATAAAATAACTATGTATTAATACAGGTTTTATTGATAATTCTATATCTTACTTTTTTTTTTCAAACTTTACATTAGTGTCTTTACCTATGTAAAGCTGTTAAATCCCTATTATGATTAAAAAATTTTTTTTTTAAATTTTTGTACTTTTTTATTAAAAACTTTTATTATATAAAATCTAATTTTCTGAATTTTTTTTTGTTGAGAAAATCCATATTATCATTAATATAAATGAATGTTGTCTTATTCTACTCCTTTCTTATAATTAAATAAACCTCAATTTAAATTTTATCTAATTTTCTTAACCTTAATTTCAGTGCTTTTGACCTCTTTAACAAATTTTAGGCAACGACCCGGCCAGAACCCCTCTCCCGGCCCGGCCTCCCGCCCCCGGCCTAAATTCCGCCCAATAGGTCCGGTCCTCATATGTATATAAATAACCTCACAGTAATTAGGGTAAGAATTAAAACGATCCTATAAGAGGCTAATATATGGCCGATCAAGGAGTAACCAATCTATGAAATAGACGATGCTAGGAGTGTAGAGGCTCATTCTAAAGGGAAATATGAAATTTAGGAATAGAGCGATTGCAATAGATTGTCGCACAATGATGACAATTGCATGTCGCACGCATGAGCGGCAGCACATGGAAACTGACTGAGCACATAGCAGTTTGTCTGGGTCCATTATGAGATGGACAGAAGAAAAGATGATAGCAATTAATGTGTATGGGACACATGGCGGACGCAGTCCTTTGCAAATAAAGGAAGTATACTACATAGGAAGTTTCAGGAAGGAGCAGGTGTGCCCTATTGTGAATGCGAAAATAATGTAGAGGCTTTAACAAAAAAAGTTCAACCATCTATTCAATCAGTTTTAGAAAATAGTTAAATTTGGAATATTAACGATCATAAGTTCCAAGAGATACATTATTTGATGGGAGAAATAATAACTGTTGAGTCATAATTCGAACCCATTACGTTCAAGAATGCAATCTTGTGTAAGAACTAAGCTTGAGACACGAAGTTTGAGAAGGGATTGATAAGCAAGGGTTATTAATAAAAAACTCTAGACACTCCTCCTTTTTTGATAGAGGGAGACTAATGTGCCAGATAGATAGACCACAGACCATCATGAGTATGTTAGACTCTGAGAGATCACTGCTAATACCCATGCAAGTGCGAACGCACTACACAAAAAAGAGGCAAATTCACCCTATGGGTGGAAAAGCGAAGGAAAAAATTATATTGAAGTGATGTTTTCAGAATCCATACCAACTAGTACTTTGGAGTAGTAAGTTTATAATAAAGAAACACATCTGCGAATTTTCTTCCAGTTAGTTATCACATAGATGAAGAAGGACACGAGAGAATAAATATTAGCAAAAAGAATCTCAATCGAGTTTAGAATATGTCCATTTCAAAGACGTTTTATGGTTAATCGGCTTCGGATGTGTTAGGAAAGCATGCTGTAGCAAGTACGTAATAGTATGCAATTTAATTGAGATCTGTGAGGCCTATCGAAACAACCATGTTTTCCAACAGTCCCACATTTTTTGGAAATATGCCATGAGCGCGAAATAGAGGTTTTATTATACGTCACCCATTTGATGAATTGATTTATAAAGCTTGTTGAGTGGGAGGCGTTTAATCTTTGCACAAAAAGGAAAGGATATCTCAGAATGATGGTAGTATCTTTCGCCAGAGGTAGTGAATGAGGCACAGGGGATGGAGAAAAACTCAAGAGATAAGATCATTAATGGGTAGTTGAAGAAAGAGTCGAGGGTAAGCGAGAATAAAGAGTAACACCTTTATCGAAATTTAATGGGAATGACACAATAGGGTGTGCTGGTCTATGCTAACAGGTCTTAGTACTATTAGAAAGGCTCCTGATATACCGTGTTGAAGCTAACGAACACAATGGAGTTGCCTGGATAGTAACAGTCCTTTGACGGAACCACAGCACTTAATTAATCAGCATGGGATATATATATAAGTATATATTATAATATATAACGTTGGTAATATAAATATATAACAAACTAATAACGTTCTGTAGAAATATTAGAGTATCAAATATATATGTATATATATATATATATATAATAAATATCATATATATTATATATATTATAATTATATATATATATAATATAATATAAGATCTCTACAATCATATAAATAATAATTAATTATTATTCTACCTTTAGGTTACTTACGAAATATTACTCAGTACGGGATTAAAATTAAGTTCTGACCTTTTTAAATTAAACAAAAAACTGATTGGTTTTTTAATTTGAAAAAATAACGTAAAGTTCTCAATCTGAGCTCACTAAAAGAGACCAAAGAACTGGTGGCCGCCCCTGACATATGGGTTGGGTAATTATAGAGGAGTAGAGTGTGGTGTATTAACTAAATAAGGGTCATATAGTATCTATAATTATTATTATAGTTATTTACTATAATAATAATATCACACTAATAATTATACATATAAATATATATATTATATAATACTTATTCAAGTATAAATGTAATATTATCAATTTAATTATTTCTATAGCTATAATAATATAAAGTGAGTACTGTGAGTACATATATAATTATAGACATATATAATTTAAATAAATCGTCTCTGGGAATTTAACTTCCTACCATGTTTCTTCAATACGTTTCTTCATCAGGTTAATTAAAAATAATGGTTAATTTTATATATATATATAATAAGAAATATAATAGTTCTCAGCACACTTTTTAAATCATTCTCCTTTTTCATAGTATACCACGATTATAGCATTTATAATACTGTAAATATATACCAGGAGCTAAGTATATACTCATTATTAATAAATTTGTAGATAATATAACTAATAAATACTGTAATGTATTTATAATGAGAATGTGTTACGCTATCATTATACGATTGGAATTCAACTTAAAAAATATTTATATATTATATATATATATCAAATGATCCACTATAGAAAAGTAAAATCTTAATAGAACATAGTATATATACGAAAAGCTCTTTATATATATGTATGTCATTGTTATTAAAGTAACAATAACATTATTATCTGACCAACTATTTAAATACTAAATGAGTATAATAATATACCTAATATATATATATATAAATAAAAAAAAAAAAAAAAAAAAAAAAAAAAAAAAAATATATAATATATATATATATATATATAATATATTATATATTATATATTTAAATTAATTACTCAATTTTATTTGGTAAGACATATTCAACAAATATATAATTGAATCAATATAGTATTCAGATACACTATCAATACTCATATATATCCAATGATATATAATTATATATACCCTATGTATAGTGTGGTGTGTGTGTGTTGTGTGTGGTATTATTAATGTGCATAAGATAATTGTGAAGCTTATTATAATTCATATTATTTAGCTTTATTAATTATATATAATTTATAATATTTCTAATTTAATAAGCTAAACTCATATAAATATCAATACTGGTAGTTAGAATTTAGTATGTGAAACTTATTTATTCTAAAATATACTGTTATTATAAGAATCACTATATATTAGAGGCAATCAAGTACTTAGTAAAAAAAAAGATATTATACATATCATGACATAAAATTGAAATAATAAAAATTCTTATATATTATGTTCACTATGGCTTACTTTTTTTATCATTATATCTAGATCTCAGAAATAAATATTGTAATTATTCAATAAGGGATGAGACATTATTTAATAAAGAAGAATAATACTTAATTTAAAGATAATATGAAGGTTTATATATAGATATTGATATAGAGCTTATTCAAGCTGAGAAGATAAATTCATATTGATTAAGTATTACATAACAAGAGACAGCTTCATTTACTAAATGATTATATAGATTATATATACAGTAATTAATAATAGTAGATATAATAAAACTTATGAAAGTGTACCTAAAAATGTTTCCTACATTATATATTCAATATATATAATAACTATATGAAGTTAGATTGATTTTGAGTAATCAATATATATGCATCCCTAATGATAAAAATAAAATTTGGAGCTAAATACGGAGAGTCACACGTCAAAATAGAACGGCAATTTATATTATATGCTACTCTGAAAGAAGTGTTGAACAAATATTTGAAGATACGGTAAGAATGATTATGCAAGTACTAACCAAGATTTAAATCAGAGTTTTCCTTCGAGAACTTTCCAAGATGAACCTTATATA
>SEYY01022498.1:15000-27500 GCA_009176605.1 Armadillidium nasatum
TTGCAATTCTGTTGCATTTAACAGAAATACGTCATAAAACTTCAGATATACGTCATGAGTGACGTCATAAAGACAGTCTCTGATAAATGGTCTTTCTGTTCTTTATTTTTTTTTATGAATAAAATATTTTTTTGTTCTATGTCATGTTGCCTTTTAAAAGGAAATTAAATATTTAGGGAAAAATTTAAAAAGAAAAAAAAAAAAAAAAAAAAAAAAAAAAAAAGAATTTTATTTTTTGAGGAGAAACTATAATTAATAATAAATAAAATGTAATAAAAATAAAGGAAAGAAAAAGGGGAACAATAAATTCTTTAAAAAAAATTAATTCAAAAGTATATATATATATATATATATATATATATATATATATATATATATATATATATATATATATATATATATATATATATATATATATATATATATATATATATATATATATATATATATATATATATATATATATAGTAGATAGATAGAGAGAGAGAGAGAGAGAGAGAGAGAGAGAGAGAGAGAGAGGGAGAGGGAGAGATGTGTGAGTGTGTGTATGTGTGTTTATTTGTGAATATTTGACGTTTTTCATTAATGATACGAATTTCCAGTATATTGCTTAATTTTTTTTTTAAATATTTTTTTTTAAAAATATAGAATTTTTTTTTTAAAATTTTTTTTTTTTTTTTTTTTTTTTTTTTTTTTTTTTTTTTTTTTTTTTTTTTTTAAAAAAAAAATATATAATTTTTTTAAAAAAAATATACAATTTTTTTTTTAAAATATAGAATTTTTAAGCCTTGCGTACAAAATATATTTTTAATATCTGAAATATTCCTAATTCTTGCTTCGTAAAAATTCTGCAATTGTTAAATACCGAAAAAGAAACAAATGTATTGCAAAGAGGACTGGCTTTGATAGCGTTTGAACTCTTTTATCTATATGGATGAGAGACAAGAACCCAGCAATCATTCGACCAACAAATCATAATCTTCGACCTTAATACAATTTATATTTGAATATAAAAATATTTTCAGTCATTTAATATTTGAACCCAATTAAAGGTGAGTAATATTTATTAATTAAATATTGGAATTTCTGAACATTGAATATATATATATATATATATATATATATATATATATATATATATATATATATATATATATATATATATATATATATATATATATATATATTATATATATATATATATATATATATATATATATATATATATATATATATATATATATATATATATATATATATATATATATATATATATATATATATATATATATATATATATATATATATATATATTATATATATATATATATTATATATATTATATATATATAATATATATTATATATATATATATATATATATATATATATATATATATATATATATATATATATATATATATATATATATATATATATATATATATATATATATATATATATATATATATATATATATATATATATATATATATATATATATATATATATATATATATATATATATATATATATATATATATATATATATATATATATATATATATATATATATATATATCGAAATCCACTATAAAAGAATACACAGTTACATAGCCAAGACTTTTCTCTTTTTTTTTTTCCTTATATAAAAAGAAAAGAGAAACGATGAGGGGGTATACAATTTAAGTTGTAAATGCAGCGTGAAATAGAATTTCAAAACGGGAATAGTGTTTTCTACAAAATAAACAAGAAAACTTCAATGAAAAGCCGAGTTTTCAACTATAAATTTAAAGTCTATAGAATTCGTTTAAGCCATTACAATGCTTGAACATCAATCTTCTTAACTGATATATATATATATATATATATATATATATATATATATATATATATATATATATATATATATATATATATATATATATATATATATATATATATAATATATATATATATATATATATATATATATATATATATATATATATATATATATATATATATATATATATATATATATATATATATATATATATATATATATATATATATATATATATATATATATATATATAGTTAGTTAGTAGATAGATAGATAGATAGATAGATATAGATAGATAGATAGATAGATAGATAGATAGATAGATAGATAAATAGATGAATAGATAGGTAGATAGATATATAAATAGATCGAGAGTTAGACAGAGAAAGGATGAGATTTCATAGAATGGCGAGTTACATGATGTCTCAACAAATGAAAAGGTATATAACTAGACCGTTCAGAGGAGCATTGACTATTATAATAGCGATAGTATAAGGAGAATAAATACAACAGTGTGACCATTAGAAAGAGAATTGGAGAGTTAGTGAGAGAATAGGAGAATTGACAAGACGGAAAACCCTAGACTCTATCTTATCAAGGAGTGCAGTATGCTTGGAACCACCCTAGGTATATGATGCAAACTCCATGCAAGCTTGAATAACGCTCCTACATAGTCGGAAACTGTGGTACTGAGTAGTTTCTAGGCGCCTCAGAACACCAGACCACTTAGAAACTTGTTTAGAGAGATAGAGAGATAGATAGAGATAGAGAAAGAGACATTAAAAATATTAAGAAAAGAAGGTTTGAGTTGTACGTTTTTGAAGATGTCAGAGTTGCATAGAAGATTATGTCGAGTAGATAGGTGAAGAAATTGGGTTTCTGAGGCAATGAAAACAATCATTTTCTCTTTGCCCCAACTAAAAATTCAAGAAAGATCAGAGGTCAGTTGCTTTAAGGTTACTCTTTTAGTATTAAATATTTGGTGTTGTGTGGGTCATCTTTCAAATTGAAAGTAGTAATGAAGGGTCAAGTCATTGGCATTAGAATGGATAGGAGACGAATTGATACATAAAAGACCATTGATGAAAAGTAGAAATAGAGTAAGTGAAAAAACAGAAGATTAAGGAACATCACTGCTAATAGATTTAAAGGATGAACGGTGGCCGTCTACAATAGCTGCCACAGAATGACCAGAAAGGAAATCAGAAAAAAATGCCGCAGAGAGAAGGATACGTACCGAAAATGGTATGTTTAAAAACCGAAGCTTTTTTTGGGCAAGACTTTATAGAAAGCTTTCAATATGTCTAAAGCTACAGCTAAAGATACACCGAAATCCTAAAGAGCAGAGGACCAAGAGTCAGAGAGAAAGGATAGATCTGGCACCCGTACCAGTGCTCCAGCTCGAACATCAGCTCCAAGAAACCGTTTTCTTTTTCTCCAGATCTGAAGTCCTTATCAAAAGGTTCCGTTTACTTTCTGACTGGCTAAGAAAGATGGTAAGTGATTCCCCCTTCCCTTAAAACTGGTGAGGGTTTGATCCATGAGTGCGAGTATTGCTTAAAAAAAAAGGCTATTAATTTGGAGCTCTAAACTACGTAGAATCAATTCAGTCTTTATACCATAAATTAAAATAAAACTCTAAACACCATTTAGTATTGCTTTAAAATTTTATTTTTTTTTCGCTAAACAAATGCTAGAAATTAGACATAGAGAAAAAAGATAATAATTACTATATTATAATGTCATATATAAGGAATGTGAGGAAATATAACCCTTTAAAAACCTATATTTTAAAGAGAATAAAAGTGAAGTTAATAAAAAGATAGAAAAAGTACTCTTTACTTCATAATTTTTACCACAGTTGTTTTTATCATTTTCCGTTTTATTAGAATTATACCATGCATATATGCACACAGTTCTACTCTTATCACAATACAGTATAGTTTTCCATATATATATATATATATATATATATATATATATATATATATATATATATATATATATATATATATATATATATATATATATATATATATATATATATATATATATATATATATATATATATATATATATATATATATATATATATATATATATATATATATATATATATATATATATATATATATATATATATATATATATATATATATATATATATATATATATATATATATATATATATATATATATATATATATATATATATATATTCTCAGAAGAAAAATAGAAGAGTTAAAGGCACTTGATCTTTCTGTGTGCTTTTTTTTTATTGGAATAACTCAAAAGAATTTGTGAACAGAAAGTTATCGAATATAGAGTGCGAATGCTAGATTGTAAACACTTTATTATTAGTGTACGGCAATTAAGTTTTATCATTTAATTAAGTAATAATTTTTTCTTAAATAAAATGGTATGTTGTTAAGAAGTCATAAAATATATAACATTAATTCAAAAGCCATTGTTTTTGTCATTCTTTTTAATTCAAATATTTGATTATAAAATTGCTTCGAATGCTTTTCATAGATTGAGAACTTCTAGGAAAAAAATAGGAATGCAAGGCAGCCGAGAAGACACATATTTTATATTAAATTGTTGAATAAGTAACTATTCCCTATTAACTACATTGTTATCAGATTTTTTTTGTCTCCTAATATTGCTTTAAGATTTCTTACGGAAGCCCTTGGTACTAGGAGAATCAAAATTGATAATTTCTAATGCTTTGTCTAATGTTTTGTCTAATGTTTTGTCTAATGTTTTGTCAAATGTTTTGTCTAATGTTTTGTCGTACTTTGGTATGTTCAAACTAACAGATTTCTTTAATTTTTTTTTACTTTCTTTAAAACTTTCACCAGAAATTTTTCCTTTTTCCAAAGAAATAGAACTTGTGACTTTCTTACGATTTTTCTTCGGCTTTGGTTTACGCAAACGTCGTCTTGATCTTGAACGAGATCTGGATCGAGAATTTGAAAGACTTTTGGACCTCTTTCGAGATCGCCGTTTCCTTGTTTTTGGACGGGTCATTCTACGGAAGTCAAAATACCTAAATGAAAGCGAAGAGTTTCCCGACGATGGTTCCACCCAAGTGAGTGATTTACTTTTCTTGTTTTTCTTTTTAATCCTTGTCTGATCGCTCGTTGAATCTTTATCCTGAAGGGTTAGTCTGGAAAACGATGCCTTCATAGAAGGTAAATCAGGCAACTTATTAGTATCATCTTTTAAAACATCATTCGGATAAAGTTGGACATGAGTTGTAGATGTTAACAGCCGTGAAGTAGTACCCTTTGTGGAAGCCCTTGAAAGAAAACTAGAACGTCCGCTTTTAGATTTTGCGTCATCTCCGAGTTTTCCATTTGGTTCGTCCGAGGACGACGCTGGATGTTTTATTACGTGAATACGAAAATTGCTACCATCGCTTGGACAATCATCATCACTTTCAGAATTCTCTGAATTTCCTGAATCACTCTCCAGAAATATCTCCAAGTGTCCTGAGCTCTCACTTTTGCGCTCAATGTCTCCGTCAGAGAAATAATTAGTTCTTCTTCTCCCTCTGCCCCTGTACGAAGACGAACTCTGAAAGTAGTATATTTAGTAGTATATATATATATATATATATATATATATATATATATATATATATATATATATATATATATATATATATATATATATATATATATATATATATATATATATATATATATATATATACAGAGTGAATACTAAGAAAGCCGGCAAACACCGTGGCTAAGTAAAACACAGTTTGAGGAAACATATCCCTAAATACACATTAGGTGAAAATACACGATAGAATTGGTTGGTCAAAAAAACAGCAGGCGAAAGAAAACAAGGTACGATATATTGATTAGAATGTTGTCCGAAACCGTACTCACAAGTTTACGCAGGTGCATTCGTGAGTAACATAAATAGTAAATTGAAACTACTGGGAACACTGAAGAGGGCTTGGCAACATGATGTCATGGGGATGACCTCATCATCCGGAGATTACATGAACAGAACAGTTGAAAGCACCGAATCTCGACCTGGGACCTCCCAACGCTGTACGTGCACCTGCGAGAGAGTACGCGATTCTGAGGGATATTGCAGGGGATCGCAGCCAGTTCCCGAAGTCTTGCCCAGCACCATGATGTGTATCAACGGACCATATTGAACGTCCTCTGTTATGAGAATAAGCATCCTTATCATTACCAACATGTCCAGTGTCTCACTTCCGTGAATTAGTTGTGTTCTAGCAACATCAACGTCTAAATGACATAGCGTCGCTTATCCTCTTCACATATGAAGCTTCATTTGGTAGGGACGGCGTGACATATTTCCACAACACCCACATTTGGGCACACAACAATCCCCATGGCATTTATCCATGCAGGTACTAGCACCAATTCCGGGTTAATGTTTGGGCTGGTATAATTGGCGATTATCTAATCGGTACATATGTCCTACAGGAGCAGCTGAACGGCCACTCCTACCTACGGTCAATTCCCGAAACTCCTCAAGGATATCCCTCTGGCAATTCGTCGGTACATGTATTATGGAGCTCCAACCCACTTTTCGAGACCAGTTCGCCAGTATTTTACAATAGCTGAACTGGAAGCGGGACACCCCTAGCATGGCCGCCACGGTACCCCGATCTTAACTCCTTGGATTATTATTTGTGGGGACACCAGAAAGCTCTCCTATACAGAGACCCTGTTCCGTTTGTTAATACTCTTCGGAAACATATCATCGATAGGTGCGACGACACTCGTACGAATGCCGATGTCTTTCACAGACTGCGTCATATCCTCCTCAGACGGTTCGAAGCTTGCAATGTTGCAGATGGGTCTAATTTCGAACACCTATGAGTGGAACTGATGAACACCACCAACACCTGCCTCGTATGTTATAAATAATATTGCAACATCGATGCTATTCACCTATATTTATTCCTACGGGTGTGGCATGATATTGCCCTATGACTCAACTCTATCGTTCATTTCCCGAATATATATATATTTAAGGGAACTTGTTCCAAGAGTTTTCGTATGCCTCGGCGTTTATTAGTTTACTTAATATTCACTTTCTCTCTCTCTCTCTCTCTCTCTCTCTCTCTCTATATATATATATATATATATATATATATATATATATATATATATATATATATATATATATATATATATATATATAATATATATATATATATATATATATATATATATATATATATATATATATATGGGTTTACCAAAGCAGACGAGATACGATTTTTGGTATGAGAATCACTGGAGACCGGAGATCCGGGCCTGAGACGTGGAAGGTCGTGAAGCGGCAACGCGTCTGGAAGAGAGAATGGGATAATCCCAAGAAATTGGTAGTAATCCAGGATGGCTCGTGATAGGCTTCGACCAACCCGGACGTCTATATCTCGGTTTTAAGAAAACTTTTCCAAAATATATATATATATATATATATATATATATATATATATATATATATATATATATATATATATATATATATATATATATATATATATATATATATATATATATATATATATATATATATATATATATATACTTGTCTATTATACAACACCAGAGGAAATGCAAATCAGATGTAACTTTTCTATGTAGGGGAGGGGGGGACAGAGTCCCCCGTACCTCCCGACCTGTGACAGGTGATGAAATATAATCGATAATCTATATATCGATATAATTTTTAAACTGGTTACGAAATAATAATCATAAAATAGAACAAATTTAAAAACACTAAAAAAATTTAAAAATAAAATTTCTAAAATAAAAAAAATATAATATATATATATATATATATATATATATATATATATATATATATATATATATATATATATATATATATATATATATATATATATATATATATATATATATATATATATATATATATATATATATATATATATATATATATATATATATATATATATATATATATACAAATAATGAGACTTAAAGTTGTAGTATAGAGTAAATAAATAAAGATTTTGAGAAATGACTCTTAAAAACACACGCAAAGCGAAGTATAAAATGCTCGCTGTTATCGATATACTCAAAAAGCCACACAAAAGGATACAAGCATCTTGCGTGTACAAAATCATTGGTTCGTTCTTCGATTTTGTAAAGCCTAGAAACGATGTGTGAATAGAATAAACATTCACAGTATCCTTCAAGTTATTGCACAGCCATCTGTCGAAATGGAAAGCAAACATCTAATTGTGTGTATATATATATATATATATATATATATATATATATATATATATATATATATATATATATATATATATATATATATATATATATATATATATATATATATATATATATATATATATATATATATATATATATATATATATATATATATATATATATATATATATATATATATATATATATATAATATATATTTTATGCCTTCCTTTCTGCTCCCACGAGCAGCGCCCTCTAGTCTGGCTGAATAAATAATTTTTGCCAAATCTAAAAATCGGAACAAATGTCCGTCCCAATTTACCCTCTAAAAAAATCGAGACTGTCCCGAAAAATTCAGGAGGGATGGTCACTCTACCTTAGAAGAAAGTATGCGATTTGATAGTTTAAAATTTTACATGAAAGGGTCTATTATAAGGACCATACTACAGTGAAAGAATAGTTTAACTCCCAGTAATAGGATGGAGATTGTGAGTGAGATGGAAAATTAATGTCGAACAGTCCAAAGATTTCACTCTTTCAAAGAGAGGCGTATTGAACCCTCAGATAGATGATCATTTCATTCAAGGACGAAAGACACCCTCCCAATTTATTTGTTCTTTATGAAAAGTATTGTGGTTCGTCCTTGTATGAAGTAATCATTCTATTTTTATCCTCTTGTTTCTAACCATTGCGTTACTGATATCTTACCTTCTATTAAAGCCGAATTAATTACTTCTGCCTCATTTTTAGCTTAAAACGATTCCAGAGCTATTGCTCCTGGAAATTTACTTTTAATTAACTTTACCCAACAATTTGATTCCTGTTTTCTTGAGCTTTTAACACTGTGAAGGTGTACGGTTGATCTACTGTTATTTCTTCTGTTTAGAACAAGGTTTGTGATTCCGGCCTTGCACCTTCATTTTGTAAACTATTTCGTATTTGTCAACTTTGTCAATCCTGATAGAAAATTGCCATCAATTCAACCTATAACGAAAAAGGGAATCCAAGCCTCTCTACCTTTTAATTGTAGTCCATTCTTTTCAACTTTCTCCAAAGCTTTATAATCTATCCGTAATACAAATCCGACAAAATCAAGAACACTTCTATTTTCATCAGTTCCTTTGACTTGCACACTATTAAACGTCTTGCAACAAGTTATGTTAGCATTTGATTGGAATAGGAAGCCGATATTCCCCAACTCTGGAAGATCATATACAAGAACTGTCTGCCTTTTTCCCGTTTAGATCAAGGTTTGTGATTCCGACCTTGCACCTTCATTTTGTAAACTATTTCGTCTTTGTCATTCCTGCTAAAAAAATTGCGCTCAATTCAACCATAACGAAAAAGAGAAACCAAGGTGCTCTACCTTTTAATTATAGTCCATCCTTTTTAACCTTCTCAAAAGCTTTATAATCTATCCGTAATATAGGACGATTTGGAATCCGACAAAATCAAGAACACTTCTATTTTCATAACTTTCTTTGACTTGCACTCTATCAAACGTGTTGCAACAAGTTATGTTGGCCTTTGATTGGAATAGGTAACTGATATTCCCCAACTCTGGAAGATCATATACAAGAACTGTCTGCCTTTTCCCAACAGAGAATATATAATAATAAGAATATATATATATATATATATATATATATATATATATATATATATATATATATATATATATATATATATATATATATATATATATATTATATATATATATATATATATATATATATATATATATATATATATATATATATATCATTAAATGATTGAGGTAATATTAAAAGAAGTTATAATAAGCATTCATTTATTTTTACATGGGCCTAAGGGGACCATCCGTCCCAATTTTTTAAGCCGTGTCCCGATTTTTTAGAGGGTAAATCGGGACGGATAACTATTTTATCCAAAAAAATTTTTTTTTAATTAGATAGCAAAAATGCATTTTTTTTTCTTTCTAGAATGTCCTTAACTAATAAAACATATGACTTGTTTTAGAAAACTACAATCGTATTTCTTCTTTATATTAAAATTCCCCCTTCTTTATACATCCCTTAAAACCCTTACGAGCAGGGTGTTTGGGGGGAGGGGCAATGTTCAGAGCGTCCCGATTTTTAGTCAGAAAAAAAATTATGGTCATCTTAGCTTAGCCCAAAAATATTTTGAGCCAGTATACCAAAGATCAATAGGAAATATATAAGATTCAGTTTATATATATATATATATATATATATATTATATATATATATATATATATATATATATATATATATATATATATATATATATATATATATATATATATATATATATATATATATATATATATATAATAAGTAATTTTTAAGAGCAATATTAAAACAATCTAAGCATAATTAAAATTTTATTTAACACTGAAAATTTTTAAATTGCTGTTTTAATTAATTCACTTTAAAAAAATTAATTTCTTATCCATGAGCAAGGAGATTGACATTTACGGGCATATATATTATAGGTTCTATGATAATAACATTCCTTATCGTTGTTGTTTTTATTTCTTGCTGGCGTCTGATTCCTTCTTGCTGGCGTCTGATTCCTTCTTGCTGGTGTCTGATTCCTTCTTGCTGGCGTCTGATTCCTTCTTGCTGGTGTCTGATTCCTCACACGGCTTTGACTCCGAGCTCTACTTCTTGTTCTGCTTCTTGAAAGGCGTGCAGTGGAAATATTAAGGTTGTGAACTTGATCCGCTAGATCTTCAATTGATTCCTGGAGGTTCGATATTTGTTTTCCAAGTGAGCAGTTTTTTTCTATTTGTGTTATTTCTGATTTATTTTGTTTCGCATTTGTATATTCTGGTGAAAGCCTATACATTTCATCTGCCAACGTTGCGAGATTTTCTAAAGGCTGAGTAGTATTAATTAAACTCTGGCGAATAGATAAAGGTAAATTGTCCAAAAAATGCGTTCTAATCAATACCGTATTATCAATGAGATTAGTGTTGCACAATTTTTGTAGGCGACGCAAAAAAGAGCTAGGCATATCAGTCCCCATATTTTCATCGAGAAGAATTTCTAGGATTCTACAGAATTCATTCGTGCTTAAATGTTTTTCTAATTTTTCCTTTAATACTTCATACGGATTTTCATCAGGAGGGTTGACAATGAGACTCTTCACTATTTTTGCTATATCTGCAGGGAGCGCAGATACGGCATAAGTAAATTTCATGAATGATGAAGAAATTCCAAATGCCTTAAATTGAACATCAAAAATTGCAAAATATAATGACGGATCAGACACAGAAAACGATGGAGCAGAAATTGGGAACGTAGCCGAAGCCAAAGCTGAATCTGAATTTGGATATTGCGGTGTATTTACTGTTTTATTCATTTCTAGACTCACAAATAAATATAGAAAGGATGAATTTATTTTTAACCACTATTGACAAAGCAATTTCACTTTACACGAAAATAATGATCACCAACAGTCACTAATATTCTAATTATATTAGTTTTAATTAAAAAATCAGATCACCTCTACAATAACAATCACGAGGCAAAGAAAATGTAAAACACGAGAAGGGAGTTTCGATAAGAATTGAAGAAAAGTTGCCAGTTTCTAATTTCCAAAAATAATATTTAGAAAAGAATTCAGAAAGAGACTAATTACTTGTATAATCTGAAGATACAAAAATTATTTTATTTTATTTTATTTTATTTAAAATAAAAATAAAAATAAATAAAATCATTATTTAAAACAGTAGAACTTTAAACGGACATCATTTACAATTAGTTACAATACCACGTTGTAATATTCAGACCAAACTATGTCGAGTAACTCGAGTTGTGTTTCACACACATACACACACACACGCACGCACGCGCGTGCACACACACACACACACACACACACACACACACACACACACACACACACACACACACACACACACACACACACACATACACACATATATTTATATATATATATATATATATATATATATATATATATATATATATATAATATATATATATATATATATATATATATATATATATATATATATATATATATATATATATATATATATATATATATATATAATATATATATATATATATATATATAAAATAAAAAATAAAATTGAATAAAAAAGAAATGAAAATTTTATTAAAGATTAAAATTATAAGATTAAAGTTAACTCTAATGGGGCAGGTGTGGCTAATTCTTCTGGGACAAAAAAATAAGGTGAATTCTGGGTACGATATTAGTGATGGCGGGCATCAATACAATTTCTATGTCCTTTTGTATTATAGATTCAAATCTTTTTTCGACACTTCTCCTATACCTCTCTCGCGATCTCCTTTGGGGGTCACAACCCCATTTGGATAAGCTCTTTATTATATATCAATTTCCAAATTTTTTTTTAACTTTTTTGCTTTTTAATTAAAT
>SEYY01022498.1:52500-55000 GCA_009176605.1 Armadillidium nasatum
GAATGGCTTATATAACGGCATCAGAATCTCCTATCCTCTTATATCTTCAAAATCACTGTTGCAGAAAATTAGGATTCCAGCAAGTTATGGAATCTCACCAACTTTTTTGTCTCTTATGCAAGAAAAATGGGAAACTAAAACAGGTAAACTAGAAGAAACACTTTTATTTATTTTCTTTATATATATATATATATATATATATATATATATATATATATATATATATATATATATATATATATATATATATATATATATATATATATATATATATATATATATATATATATATATTATATATATATATATATATATATATATATGGTGGAATGTGATGTGGATAACCCCCAGGTGTCCTCCAGGCGTCAGAGGGAGTTGGGAAGCTGCCCCCACAACAAAAGGAGAAGTTCTCACATCATGTACACAAATCAACGTCTAGACAACTACACATTATTCAAGCCAGTGGAATTTATTTTAGACTAAAGTATACAATCACACTAAGCAAATTAGCTCTATAAGTAAATCGGAAGGTGATTAAGGAGCTGATTTAAAGGGGGTTCAAGTAGCAAAGATATGATGATAAAAGTTCTTCCACAGATATAAGAGATCTTTGGAAAGCAGATTATATTCTAGACAGTCTGTCTACTGACTAAGTGAAGAGAATGAGAACTTTTCAAGCAATTTTAACCACTAGTTGAAATCTCTTAAGGTTGAAATTAGGTAAAAGTATCGCCTTAGAAGAAACTCTCATTCTATTCGCTTTGACTCCTCAATGGAAAAATATAGCAGTGAACCTGCTGAACGAGTTACTACATATATGTGACATGAAATTCAAGAGAGTTTAAGTTCGCTTTAACTCATATTGGTCACAATCATCTTAGAGTTGATTTTTATGCATATACAAATAGTGTTTATAGAGCTCCTTCCAATATTGAATCGCTTCGTGGAAGTGTTTGTGTTCGATCCCATCCCGCACCGCTAGAGCTTTCTTGTTGATGTCCTTAGTCTTCCCAAAACAATTCCCTTTCAGTTTAATTTCGTTTTTGGGAAATATAAAAACCTCTCTTTTGCTAATAAGTGCAAAGAAGAACGGTAGAGAACAATAACTATTGTGTTTTTTGCTCAATACATGTTGCGTGTGGAATGAAGTACGAGACTTAGTATTATGTCGAAACGTGTTAAACTATTTTTTTTTGTGAAGTTCAGGGCAACACCTCCCACTTTCATGAACTCTCAGTAGTTCATCACAGTATGACCGCAGATACAATTCATTTGTCAACAATTCCTTTGACGTCGAAGAAGTCAATAAACATGCCCTTGAAATAACTTTTTACATATCTCAACTGAATTTTGACACACCTTGAACCTTATTTGACAATACTAATTTGTCCAATAAAGTAACTGATTATCAAATCTTCGCCGATTCTTTCTCAAAGATTCTGTTTTGGGTGATTCAGAACTTTGTACAATTAGATTCAATTTAACTGCCCCATGCCTCTGTGATTCATCTAAAAATCTGCATCTCACCCATCTACACAACAATAAACAAACTCGCAAAAAATACTCACACAAGTCCACACATACCTTGTAAGTTTCGTAACACTAACTCATCAGGTAGGAAAACATTAGTGCCTAACGATACGTCATGTAAAAATGCGAATCTGGTTAAAATGGAGCAAGTTCAATGTAATTGGATTTCTATTCCTATTTTAAACATATTTTTCAACATTTCCACACACATTATATATATATATATATATATATATATATATATATATATATATATATATATATATATATATATATATATATATATATATATATATATATATATATATATATATATATTATATATAGAGAACTAAATGCAAGGACGACAGGACTAGCCATCCGGCCTTGTGATTACTCTGTCAACGGCTTGTAACTACTCCAGAACCAGCATTGGAATCTATAGCTCAGAGAAGCACAATCTTTTGAAGACCTCTGGGAGAGAGTGTTTAGAGGCTAGTTTGAAAACGATGCTGGTCCTACTGAAAGGGTAAAAACCCTACCTGAGAGTCTGGATAAGACTTATGGACAGCATGGAGACGAACGAGCCGAAAAACATGATCTTTTAGAGGGCTCTGGGAGAACTTCTACAAGCAGATGGGGAAAGATGCTGGTTCCACTGACAGGGTGAAAACCCTTCCTGGGAGAGGTTGTAGATTGTAGTTGTAGTATATATATATATATATATATTATATATTATATATATATATATGTAATAAATAAATAAATATATATATATATATATATATATATATATATATATATATATATATATAATATATATATATATATATATATATATATATATATATATATATATATATATATATATATATATATATATATATATATATATATATATATATATATATATATATATATATATATATATATATATATATATATATATATATATATATATATATATATATATATATATATATATATATAT
>SEYY01022498.1:60000-67500 GCA_009176605.1 Armadillidium nasatum
ATATATATATATATATGAAACTTATCACATAACTTGATGACTCACACTGTCAGACCCTCCCCATATATATATATATATATATATATATATATATATATATATATATATATATATATATATATATATATATATATATATATATATATATATATATATATATATATATATATATATATATATATATATATATATATATATATATATATATATATATATATATATATATATATATATATATTATATATATATATATATATATATAATAGTCCTGAAGCTATTGTATATCTGAAGACATTTTTCTTCATGAAGACTTATTCATGTTAATATAAAAGGCTGAGGATTGAAATTTCCTCTTTATAAACTCTGAAAAGAAATTTAAGGTTAACAGTTGTGTAATGGGGAACTTCACATTTCCCGTACGTAACAAGATTCCTTTTCAATTTATAATAGGAAGGAAATATATCTTTAATTATAGATTATATATATATATATATTATATATATATATATATATATATATATATATATATATATATATATATATATATATATATATATATATATATATATATATATATATATATTATATATATATATATATATATATATATATATTATATATATATATATATATATATATATATATATATATATATATATATATATATATATATAATAATCTCAATATTTATTAAGAGCTTGAAATGGAAATAATCCACATTCATCTCATTCTTAAATTTGCTGTTTGTCTGTCTGTCTGTCTGTCTGTCTGATTTTAGTCTTAACCAAAATGTCACACACACACACAGCTTCAGAGGAGAGTGAGATCGAGAGACAGAACTTAAAAAACTTGCTTTATTAATTACTAATCTTTGTAAAGAAAACCAAATACCGGTAAATATTGATATCTTTCTATTGATCTTTCATATCTTTCTATAGATCATTCATATCTTTCTATAGATTTTTCAAATCTTTCTATAGATCTTTCATATCTTTCTATAGATCTTTCATATCTTTCTATGGATCTTTAGTATCTTTCTATAGATCTTTCATATCTTTCTATATATCTTTCATATCTTTTTATAGATCATTCAACTCTTTCTATAGATTTTTCATATCTTTCTATAGATCTTTCATATCTTTCTATGGATCTTTCATATCTTTCTATAGATCTTTAGTATCTTTCTATAGATCTTTCATATCTTTCTATAGATCTTTCATCTTTCTATAGATCTTTAGTATCTTTCTATAGATCTTTCATATCTTTCTATATATCTTTCATATCTTTCTATATATATCTTTCATACTGTATTTCCATTCTGAAAAGAAGTACAAAAAAAAAAAAAAAATTAAAAAATTGTATTAAGATCTAATCGGAATCTAAAAATCTTCCATTCCAGTCAATGTGTAAAGTAAACTCTTTGTCACTAAGAAGAAATTTCAGAATGACATATTTCAAATATGTATACTAAAGAAGTCATAATTTTACTTTATATTTTACACTCACTTTAAAACCTTGTACGCTTTGGACATGAGCGCCTTAACGGTTTCCATAAAACACACACGCATATATATATATATATATATATATATATATATATATTATATATATATATATATATATATATATATATATATATATATATATATATATAATATATATATATATATATATAATATATATATATATATATATATATATATATATATATATATATATATATATATATATATATATATATATAATATAATATATATATATATATATAATATATATATATATACTTTTAAGATTCTCATTATTCTTAAATGTATTTAACATGATGTTTCATAAAATTTTTAAGGGCTAGTTCAATAGTTAATCTTTATTTTAAATTATTCATATTTTTTTTTTTAAATGCTAGATTTAGAATTATTTTAGCTTTTTTCCTGTTAACATGATGTATCAAAACCTATCCTAACCGCTTACGTGGGCAGGATTATTTCTAGTGCTTTTTTTTTCAAAGTTTCTAATTTTTTTATTTTTATTTTTGTTTTTATTAACTTTCTAAATTTTTTATTACCTTTAAATCAAAATTTATTTAAAATAAAAAGGTTTTTTTCACCCTACTTAAAGTCAAAATAAATTAATTATTATTATTCTTATATATATTATAATATATATATATATATATATATATTAATATATATATATATATATAGTATATATATATATATATATATATATATATTATATATATTATATATATATATATACTATAAATATATATATATATATATATATATTATATTATATAAATAGAGAGAGAGAGAGCTTAAAAATGCGAAGTGTGGGATGAATTTCAAGTTAAAGAGCTTTCAATATCAAATTGAGGCGAAAATGAAGTTAAATTTTTAATACAGAAATGGAGCACTCAATACACACACACACACCAACACACACACACAGACCCCACATCATATCCATATATATACTATATATATATTATATATATATGATATTATTATATATAATATATATATATATATATATATATATATATATTCTGTTAATATGCGAATATGTAATTTGTATCTGAAGTCTTCTTGAAGGGTCTGAATCTAGATCAAAGACACTTATTTTATTATTCGCAAGAGTGGACATCTTTTACGACCCCCTCCCCGCCTATTATTATATAATTTAATATATTATATATATATATATATATATATAATATATATATTTATATATTATAATAATAATATATATAATATATAAATATATATATATTATATATGTATATATATATTATATATATATATATATATATATATATAATAAATATATTATATTATATATATAGTGAATATCTTTTACTGACGCCCCTCCCCGCCTTCAAAAGAGTGTTCAGGAGGGGGGGTTCTCAAAGATAAATGTTATTATGGGGTTTATAATATGAACTAAGCTATAGCTATATGAGTATATTTGGGGTTCACAAACGTAAAGTTAGGATTCCGGGGTCCACATAGGTAAATTAGGACTCGAGGGTTCACATACGTAAAGTTAGGACTCAGGGGTCCACATACGTAAAATTAGGACTCGGGGGTCCACATACGTAAATCTAAGCCTTAAGGGGTCCACATACGTAAATTTAGGACTCAGGGTCCACATACGTAAATCTAAACCTTAAGGGGTCCACATACGTAAAATTAGAACAGGGGAATCCACATACGTAAATCTAGGCCTTAAGGGGTCCACATACGTAAAATTAGGACTCAGGGGCCCACATACGTAAAATTAGGACTCGGGGTCCACATACGTAAATCTAAGCCTTAAGGGGTCCACATACGTAAATCTAGGTCTTAAGGGGTCCACATACGTAAATCTAGTTTTTAAGGGGTCCACATACTTAAAATTAGGACTCAGGGGTCCACATACTGAAAATTATTACTCGGGGGTCCACATACGTAAATCTGAGGCCTTAAGAGGTTCCCTGGTTTAGAAATTTTCTCCTTTTCATTTCAGACTGGAATTTATTCCTTAAGGAATAATTTTTCATGATCTTTCCTATTTCAATATATATTATATATATATATATATATATATATATATATATAATATTATATATATATATATATATATATATATATATATATTATATATATATATATATATATAAAATATATAATATATATATATATATATATATATATATATATATATATATATATATATATATATATATATATATATATATATATATTATATATATATATATATATATATATAATATATATAATATATATTATTATATATATATATATATATTATATATATATATATCCTCTCTTTAATTACAGTTACATAAGTTATGCAAAGCATAAAAGAGCTGAATGTAAGAATTGTTAAAAAAGTTATCTCGCAGATTAGCTATTCATATGCATAGAAGAGCATCTTGCCTTATATAACATATTTTTCATTTTTTTAATATGCGAAATTAAACTATATATGAAGATATGTATGCAGAATTCTAATATATATATATTTATATATATATATATATATTATATAATATATATATATATATATAATATATATATATATATATATATATATATATAATATATATATATATATATATATATATATATATATATATATATATATATATATATATATATATATATATATATATATATATATATATATATATATATATATATATATATATATATATATATTAATAGAAATTCCTACAGTAAAGTTTTGCCACTCCCATTTTTTTTAAAAATGGCCAAAAATAAGAACGATAGCTTTGCGCTGTGAGGGTCAGGAATTCGATTTCTTCTGAGGATGATAGGAAGCAACCATAGTTAAAATTTAACTTAGTAATTTAGATTAATGCTATAAATTTAGAACAATTAAGAATCCAAATTATTTCCGAAAAAAATAGTAAGATAAACATTTAAAATGCTACGTAAATAACAGAAGTTATTTTAATAATCACAAATATTTTATATATATATATCTTTATTTTTTTCTTGATAAAAAGTTTTACAAGAAAAACGATAATATTTGCTAAAAAATTTGCTTAATTAACTACGTGACAATTTTTTTTTGTTTAAAATATGACTCGACTTTCATTAGCAAATAGCTTGAAAACAATCATTGAAATTTGAATTTAAAACTCAAATATAAAAAGGCTTATCCCCGTTTTGTCTATGAATTTCCCTACACATCTGACTTACTGTATATACGTTACTATATATATATATTATATATATATATATATATATATATATATATATATATATATATATATCTATATATATATATATATATATATATATATATATTTATACTGTGAGACAAACTTCCAAGGAAGATTTTTCTACTTGAGTAGAACAACGCATTTGAGAGGTAAGCATCTTATATACCTGTAGATTCATTCTTTCTACCGGATTTTCAAATATCGAATATATTTTCATGATACTCTCTTCTTTGATCAATTATCTACTTTTTCTACATTTTCATAATCATTGGTTTTAATAAATTGTATAAACTTTGTCCACACATATCTATATGGGATCTTCATTCTCAAATCTATAATATATATATATATATATATATACTATAATATATATATATATATATATATATATATATATATATATATATATATATATATATATATATATATATATATATATATATATATATATATATATATATATATATATATATATATATATATATAATATATATATTATATATATATATATATATATATATGTATATATATATATAGTTGTGTGTAGAGGGTACGGCATAGCTGTCTTTCTCTTCTCATATACGTTTGTGTGTTATATTATATCGTTACACGATTTTTAGATACCATAGAACATAACTAGTCTACGTACGTGCCAAATTGCTTTACAACATCGAAACACAAATTTATCCTTCTTTTTTTAAAGCATTAGATTTTTTTTCCCTTTTTTTTCCTTCCTCCTTAATCCCTCACCAATTCTGCTTGCGTTCCTTTGAGACTGAAGCTTCCTCTAACAGCATCCCTTATAAATATTAATGATCTCATTCTCACATGGCATACGCCAACTCCAATCTCTTATTTGCAACTGAGGTAAATATATTTATCACACTGAATTTATATCAACGCGATGAGAGGCGAGGGTATTTCCAGTCCAAGTCGAAATTTTGTGGGGAAAATTATTTCTCGCTAGATATTATTTTTTATTTTTTATTTTTATTTTTAACTTTCATTATGAATGGAATATATGTTATGATAAGGTTTTACACAACTGCAAATTGAATCATGCTTGAATATAATATTAATGAGCTAACACGATTAAATATTATAATATATATATATATATATATATATATATATATATATATATATATATATATATATATATATATATATATATATATATATATATATATATATATATCAGCGGTGGCCAAATTGTAGTCTGAGTGACAAATGCTACAAGGGTCAATCTACAGAATCGTATGCAGCTCATATGTCACTTATTAAAAAATAAAATAAAACGAAAGGTAGAAATTCCCTATCCAAAATGAGTAATTGGTGCAAGTCCCATAATATTATTCCTGAATATCTTAGTGATGAACTAATTATAATGTACTATTTCTGGTGCTATTCCCATTTTGGACAAGTGAGAAAATTTTGTTAGTGACGTGTCGGCCCTTTGACCTGTCGACTACTTTCCTTTCGACGATTTGGGGTATTCCCCCTTATTTCTTCATTGGAATTCTTTTCCTGTTACTATCAGGCAGTTCTGAATTCCTGAATTTCTGAATTTCATACAATGCAACAAATGGTCAATTTGGTTCTTCAAAATCTTTCAAGACCTTTATTAAAAGAAATTAACTAATTTTGCATCTTTTCTCTTTTTCTCCATTCGGAATCTTTATTTGCCACAAATTATGCTTTACACCATTGGCTATCTTGTCATATCTCATCTTGGTGCTCGATATATCGATAGTTTTTTAGACGAAAGACGAAAGAGTGGTCGACTGTTTGACTAAAACGAATTATTGTGTCGACGATTTGAACGAGTTGTAAAAAAAATGTTGTCGGCCCTTTGACCTTACCAAAATAAGTTGTCGACGTTTTGGACGAGTGAGAAAATTTTGTTTATGACGTGTCGGCCCTTTGACCTGTCGACGATTTGGGATATTCCCCTTATCTTTATCCAATTCACTGAAGATAGAAATTTCTTTCTAGGATTTTTGATCTTTCTGAATTTAATAGGTGGATAGCCCAAATCGTCGACAAGCTAAATTGTCGACACGCCAACAACAAAATTTTGCCTATTGTCCAAAACGTCGACAACTTTTTTTCCCCAACTCTTCCAAATCGTCGACACAATAATCGTAGTGGTTAAATAATCGACAACTCTCTTATCCAAATCATAGACAAAATTAAAAAATATCGATATAAAGCGTCGACCATTTAACTTGTCGATTACTTTCCATGTCGAGCTCTTATCAAGTTCAGAAACATGGGACAAGAAAATTTGCGATTCGTAATGGTCAAGTGAAGGCAAGACAAAGTAGTTATATTGTCCACATATCCATTTAATCTTCATTTAAATCTTCTGTTTCGAATGTCTTTACCCCTTTAACAGTTCTCTAAACCTGTCATCAGTGACGTAGCCACAATAATATGGCTACTATTTCACTTTTCGCTATTAACCTTTTCTTCGAACTGTACAGTCGTGAACAGAAGTACGTTCCTATTAAGCTGGAAAAAAATATTTATATAAAATAGGGATCATTTCAGATTCAGCCAATCACAGTTCAATTAAGCCCCGCTCAATGTGTTTATTTTCTTTTTATTCAAAATAGAGCTTTTATGACATGATTTCCATTTTATATAAATATTTATTTCCAGCCTAATAGGAACGAACTTCTGTTCACGACTGTACATATAATTTTCCTATTCAACAACACCATTCTGTGATATCTCAACTCTAGTGG
>SEYY01022498.1:70000-72500 GCA_009176605.1 Armadillidium nasatum
CTACGCCCAAGTTGTGGTCGGGGAAGTCTTGAAGGAGCTCTCTCCCTAGGCGCTATGTCAATAGAAGTTCTGGATGACTTCCTTTTGAACCATCAGTGGAGTAGTGGTTAGCACTATGGACTTCCATCTTTTGGACCCGGGTTCGATTCCCCGAAAAGCAGTTTTCAAAATTATATATATATATATATATATATATATATATATATAATATATATATATATATATATATATATATATATATATATATATGCATAAAATGTATTTTATGTTTTTACAGTCCTTTCTTCGATGGAATATAACATAAAGAAATTTATCAGATAAAGCATCCATTTTCAAGCCACAACAGACCGCAATCTCCGTGTATATCTATACAAATTGATTCATTACTTGCACGATCCGCTTTCTGAAATAAAAAAAAAAAAAAAAAAAAAAAAAAAAAAAAAAAAATAAAAAAAAAATTTATTTTTATTTTTTTTGAAAAAAAAAGAAGAAGAAAGAAAAAGAAGGGGGAAAAAAAAATAAGAAAAGCCGATCCTTTACAACCTGCACCACATGCTTCTTTTATTTATAATAGCATCCCAAAAATGCTGCAAAATGACTTCAATATCCCTGAAGCTGAAAAATGTCGTTTGTCTACGTTCCGCAGAAAGGGGGGACGAGAATAATAACTATGAGAAGCATTCTTCGGTACCGTCTTGGCTTCGGCGCTTCTTTTATTTATATTGGAAGGAAAGAAGATCAAAAGGATAAGCCTATTATAAGGAAGTGAGCTTCACAGGTTTCGCTTATTAGAATCTCAGTTTTAATCAGATTATATAACAATGAAGTCCTATTATAAAACTTCAAACATACTTAGACTTCCAACAATTATATATATATATATATATATATATATATATATATATATATATATATATATATATATATATATATATATATATATATATATATATATATATATATATATATATATATATATATATATATATATATGGGTCCAAAAAACAAAAAACAAAAAAACTTGCATTTTAAAATTATTAATAACTCGATAATTATCCAACGTAGATAGTTCAAAATTAGACAAAAGCATAATTGATGGTTTATTTATATTTCAGAAAATTCTAAAAGTTCTACCTTTATTTGTTGATTTTTGATGTTTAATAAGAATTTTATCTTCTTCGGTAAAAGGCATTATCTCAAGGATATAAATTTCTGAAAAAAAAAATGGAAATTAAGCTTTTTATATAGCTTGTTTAAAAAAACATAAAAAATCAACAAATAAAGGTAGAATTTTTTAAAAAATGCAATAAATATAAATATGTTGTTCTTATACATAACATAATATATATTTAGAAATTATATACACTTATTTACTTCTTGCTACATGTTAAATCTCATACATATAGCTGCGATGATTTGAATGCCTGATTCATTGTTTTTCATAAAATCAGGGAAAGCTATCATTAAAAGGAGGACTTAAAAGAGAATCCATAGCTGTATCATCAGTCTGGATGTAGAGCTCCTAGTCGAAAAGGAATATAGAATCTTTAACTAAGAGTTTCAAAAATTTGGTGGAGGGATGATCCATTAATATTTTGATTATAGTGAAATAATTCATTTAACATTGTTATTTTTTATATAGGAAGATTTGTTTATAAGGATTCAATATTAATGTATGTCATGAAGCAAATTATAATAGAAGAAGAAGTTATAATAGAGTTATAATAAAAGCAAGTTATAATAGAATTTATAATAGAGGAAATCGAAAGTATCTGAACATGGTATATTCGTTAACAGTTAAAGGATCTAAGATAGGAACTATAAATTTGGCAAGATAGTTATTAGGAGAGTTAATAGCAAAAAGAAAAGGCCTTAATAGATTGTTAGGTTTATTTTTTTTAGGAAGGGCATATAAAAACCTTGTACAGCCAAATGATAATTTCCTGTAGTTCCTCTAGACTGGTTACAGAATGGGGAATGTCATCGAAACACTCAAATAACTCTGTGTTCCCCCTCTATGTTGATCCCATTTGACTCGCAGTCAAATTGATTCAAGGAATACTGTGCAGAACTTTGGTGATATTGTATCATCTTGGAGACTTCTTCTTTAAGCTAGAGAGGTTCAAATTCTCTGTGCAATCGTTGACGAACCTGCAGTTATTGTAGATATGTTGGAAAATGTTGATGTACATTCGATCGACTGGATCTGGTTTGATTGCCACGGAATTAAAGGACTTCTTGTAGTTTACAAAGACAAATACCAAGCAAGAAATGTTATATTCCTTGGCTTTCTCAGTGAGTTAATTGAGTGTTTATAAGTGGTCAATAATTAAAGTGGTCTTTCTATATCTTTGTAGTACTTCTACGAGGTCGATTCTTTATAAATAATATAATAATAAAAAAGTTAAGCTATTTAGCGATATATTTGTGCTTTCTAACAATAAAATTTATCTAAATCGTACAGTGCTTTTTGGTATATATATATATATATATATATATA
>SEYY01022498.1:85000-90000 GCA_009176605.1 Armadillidium nasatum
ACGAACTCCCAAAAATCTTTTCAGTTTTCAATTCCACCTTTGATGCAATTTTCACTTTTGGAGTAAACAAAAAAAAAAAAAAAAAAAAAAAAAAAAAAAAAAAAAAAAAAAAAAACTTAAAATTTTTTTCTTTAAGACTTTTGAGAAGCAATTTATGAAACTTAAAAGTAAAAGTGGAGTCTTACCTTGGAGGCAACAACAACGAATAGGAATTTTTTATTTTTCTATGTAAAAAAATTTACCGAAAATTGTTATAGGTAGTTTGTATCATTTTAAGTGCTATATTTAAATATAAGATTAATGCTCTCTCTCTCCCTTCCTCTCTCTCTCTCTCTTCTCTTTCTCTCTCTTCTTCTCTCTCTCTCTCTCTCTCTCTCTCTCTCTCTCTCTCTCTCTCTCTCTCTCTCTCTCTATATCTATATATATATATATATATATATATATATATATATATATATATATATATATATATATATATATATATATATATATATATATATATATATATATATATATATATATATATATATATATATATATATATATATATATATATATATATATATATATATATATATATATATATATATATATATATATATATATATATATATATATATATATATATATATATATATATATATATATATATATATATATATATATATATATATATATATATATATATATTATATATATATATATATATATATATAATGAGCGCTTGTAATATTACGGTGAGGTGGTGGCACCTGCAGATCCAATTTGTTTATTAATTATAATAATTATGTGAAATTAATATTAATAGGCTCTTTACTCCTTCTAACTATCTCCATTTGAGTTACTCTTTCCCCTGTTATCTATTAATTAGGGCATAAGAACCTTCTTTGCCAATCTTCTTTTTTTCCTTTTTGTTTTTCTTCTTTTTCTTTTTTTTCTTCTTCTTCTTCTTTTTCTTTATTTTCGTCTTCTTTTATTTTTTCATCATTTTTTTTCTTTTACTTTTTCTTCTTCTTCTTCTTTTCCTTTTTCTTTTTCTTTTTCTTTTTCTTCATTTTGTTTTTCTTCTTCTTTTTCTTTTTCTTCCTCTTCTTTTTCTATATCTTTTTTTTATTTTTATTTTTCTTCTTCTTTTTTTTCTTTTTCTTCTTCTTTTCTTTCTTCTTCTTTTCTTTCTTCTTTTTCTTCTTCTTTTTTCTTCTTTTCTTCTTCTTTCTTCTTCTTCTTCTTCTTCTTCTTCTTCTTCTTCTTATTCTTTTTCTTCATCTTCTTCTTCTTTTTTTTTGTCTTCATCTTCTTCTTCTTCTTTTTTGCTTACTTAAAGGAATTTTCCATCCTTCCTTCCGTCTCAAATCTTCTCTCTAAAAACTCATTAAAAGCGCCGTCATTCCTTCATTAATTCTCAATTTGTAAAGAAGTCTTTTTTTTTTCTCCACTAAAAGATCAATATTACCCTTATAAATTATAACTTAAAATAATTACCACTTGACCTCCATTAGAGGAAAATTATTTTGAATTTCAAATCGCCATTTTTTTTTTTTTTTTTTTTTAAATAGACTGAAAAATAGTCAAGAGTGGAAGAGAAAAGATTAGATGTCTTAAGGAGGAGAATATAATGTAATGGACTGATGAAGAACAAAAACTTTGAGTATAACAAAAGATTTAAAAAAAAAGACTATGAGCAGAAGAAAACAATGTAAAAAAAACAATGTAAAAAAAAAAAAAAAAAAAAAAAAAAAAAAAAAAAAAAAAAAAAAAAAAAATTATTTTTGGATTTTCAGAAAAATTGTTTTTTTTTAAATTATTTATGTTTATTACTTTCACATCCAACATTAGTTTTTAATTCTTATTTTCCAAAATTTTTTTTTTCCTTTTCAGAAAATTTTCATCTCTACAAACAAATAATATTACTTCTTATAACACTGTAGATTATCGTTAATTCTAGCGATATATATATATATATATATATATATATATATATATATATATATATATATATATATTATATATATATATATATATATATATATATATATATATATATATATATATATATATATATATATATATATATATATATATATATATATATATATCTTATGTAAATTTCTATTTTTCGAGAATCTGGTCTTTATAATGAAAAGTAACACAAAAGCTCGGAACTTAATGACAATAAATTAAATTCTTAAATAAAATCAGTTTTTTATTGAATTCCAAAACACTTATAATAAACGACGTTTCGGGAATCTCCTCTTTCCCATCATCAGGATCTTAAAGTTATTTTGTATTATATAAATCTTCGATAGCAAAATTTTTTGTAAGATATAAATAATAAATTAACAACAGAGATATCTCTTTTTTAACTAGAACAGGACGAACGCATATATTAGAATAAGAGCAACTGAAATGGACCGCTGTCATTGTTAAGACAGACTTGAGACTGGAAATGTGAATGGATTCTAGTATTTTTAAGTCGAGTAGTTGGTTGGTTTTTTGTGATGATGGATAAATGATTAGGGTCTAAAGGGCGGTCTTAACTATGGCTACGATTTCTAATGCTGGAAGGGTTAGAGATGTGAAAAGACTTAAATAACCGCAGATTAATTATATAATTGAAAAAAAAAATTATAAAATGGAAAAAATTTTTTGGTGAAGGTTTTCGGACCAACAACTCCTTTCAAGCCAGATATAACTCTTTTTATATATATATATATATATATATATATATATATATATATATATATATATATATATATATATATATATATATATATATATATATATATATATATATATATATATATATATATATATATATATATATATATATATATATATATATATATATATATATATATATATATATATATATATATATATATATAATTCTTACTCTGCTATTCCTTCATTGCGGAAGATTTGTCAAGATTTTCAATAAACTCAAATTACAATTTTTTACTACCTCTTCTTATTAATTCTTTTATTTATTTCCACATATTTCGTACTGTCTTATAGATATAATTAATTTCTTATGATTAATAATCATAATAATAATAATAATAATAATAATAATAGTAATAATAATAATACAAATAATAATAATAATACGAATAATAATAATAATACGAATAATAATAATATTGATAATAATAATAATGAAAAAATAATAATAATAAAAATTAATAATGATAATAATAATAATAATAATAATAATAATAATAATAATAATAATAATAATAATAATAATAATAATAATAATAATAATAATAATAATAATAATAATAATAATAATAATAATAATAATAATAATAATAATAATAATAATAATAATAATAATAATAATAATAATAATAATAATAATAATAAAATAATAATAATAATAATAATAATAATAATAATAATAATAATAATACATAACAACTTATATTAAACAATAATCTAGTAGTTATACAAGCAAGACACATAAATTTCAATAAAATGTGACATAAACTCTCAAACAGAAAAAAAGAAAAAAAAGAAGAAAATATTTTTTCCTTTTTTTTCATTTTCAAAATATGTTTCCTTCTTCGTTGCAAAATGAGCGAATCACGAAGCGAAGCTCAAGAATATAAAGATGCTTTAAAAGCAATTTCTGAAACGATCCGAAACGTCAAGAGTAAGAATTTAGTGATGATGACGTGGTCCTTAGTTTTTTATCCTTCACTGGATTTAAAATCTTCTTGTAGAGGTTCAGTGATTTTCCAATTTTTGTCTTTTATTTTTTATTTTTTTTCAGTTTATTTAGGTATTTTTGATTTTTTTGTTTTTTGTTTTTTTGATTTTCCTTTTTCATCATTTATTTTTATTTATTTATTTATTTTTTTTTTTTTTTAGTTTAAATTGGTTTTTATCCTGTTTATTTATTTATTTTTTTTTGTTTTTTTGACTTTTCATTTTTATCATTTATTTTTATTTCTTTTTGTTTTCAGTTATTGATTAGTTATTTTTCCAAAAAAATTTTTTTTTTTTTTTTTTCATATCTTTGTCTTTTATTTTTACTTACCTTTTTTCAAAGTTATTATTTTGTTATTTTTCCAAATTTTTTTTTTTTTGATTTTCCAATTTTAGTCCTTTTTTTCCACTTATTTTTCCAATTTTGAATGTTTTTTTGTTTTTGTTTTAACTCTCAATATTTTTTTTTCTTCATTATTATTTTATTATTTCGTTATATAGTGTATTTTTATACTTGATTTTGTTTTAGTTATAATATAATTTTTAAATGTCACTGAGTTTCCATTATTATTATTATTATTATTATTATTATTATTATTATTATTATTATTATTATTATTATTATTATTATTATTATTATTATTATTATTATTATTATTATTATTATTATTATTATTATTATTATTATCATTTAACCTTTGACTTTTATGTGTCTGTGTATTATTGTTCACTATATTGCTATATAATTTATATAATTTAATATATAACTTATACATATATCATATAATTTATTATTTTGTTCTACATTGCAATGTTTGTTTTCAGATACCTTTGTCTCCGAGTTCCTTTTATTGTATTATTAATTGTATGATTTGAAAAGTTTATTATTATTATTATTATTATTATATATTATTATTATTATTATTATTAAAATTATAATCATCATCATTATTATTATTATTATTATTATTATTATTATTATTATTATTATTATTATTATTATTATTATTATTATTATTATTATTATTATTATTATTATTATTTATTTTTATTATTATTATTAATTATTATTATTATTTTCATTATTATTATTATTTTATTATTTATTATTATTTATTATTATTTATTATTATTATTATTATTATTATTATTATTATTATTATTATTATTATTATTATTCTTATTATTATTATTATTATATATTATTATTATTATTATTATTATTATTATTATTATTATTATTATTATTATTATTTTTTATTATTATTATTATCATTATTATTATTATT
>SEYY01022498.1:95000-105000 GCA_009176605.1 Armadillidium nasatum
ATATATATATATATATATATATATATATATATATATATATATATATATATATATATATATATATATATATATATATATATATATATATATATATATATATATATATATATATATATATATATATATATATATATATATATATATATATATATATATATATATTTTCTTTTATTCTTTAATAATGCCCCCTCCTTGAAATGGGCTCTGCCTGTAAGTGTTGTATATATATATATATATATATATATATATATATATATAATATATATATATATATATATATATATATATATATATATATATATATATATATATATATATATATATATATATATATATATATATATATATATATATATATATATATATATATATTACGTATTTTTGCATATATTTACATATATTTCTTCACTCCACATCAGTTGCTTGTTCTTTATAGGGGTGTTGTTCGCCCCTGTATGGAGTGGGCCTCACACATTTGGGGTGGTTCCACTCATGCATCTTCCCTTGAAAATTTGGAGTCTAGGGCTTTTCGTCTTATCCACTCTCCTGCTCTAACTAATTATCTCCAGTCTCTTGGCATCATTCTCTCTATACTTATCGCTATTACAAAGGACATTGCTCTTCTGAGCTCTCCCGTCGCATTTCTCCTCCGTTGAGAAGAGCTCGTGCGACACGTCTTTCTACACAGTCTCATCCTTTCTCTGTCCAACTGACCTAAGACTTAACCGCTATGCTCAATCTCACATGTATTCTATTTACACACCTTCAAATGTAGTATATCAGTATATGTCGGCCTTTAATTTGACCAGGCTACCGATTTTCTTCTAAATTATGGTGGGAATTTTAGTAGGGCTCTAGCCTTTGCCCATCAGAGGTGAAATAATATATATATATATATATATATATATATATATATATATATATATATATATATATATATATATATATATATATATATATATATATATATATATATATATATATATATATATATATATATATATATATATATATATATATATATATATATATATATATATATATATATATATATATATATATATATATATATATATATATAATAATATAAAACGTGCTTTCGCATCCAATTTCCTTAATTGTTTGTTGTTAGGTCGTAAATAGCAATAAAGAAGAAAGCAGAACGACCCTTAATTTGCATAATATAATCAGACGCCACGACCGTACGGCAACCTTTTATATATATATTTTTTTTTTCTCTCCCTATGAAAAGGGAAGGAAAGCTATCAACAATTATCCTGTTTACGTAAAGACATTTAATCTATTGTTAAACTACTCCTGAGAAAGGTGGTTGGAAAAGAATATTATTTTTTAAGTCATTTTTAAAAAGATAAGTGTTGGCAATGATTATATTTTTTTTTAGTCTCTTTAAAAAAGATAAGGGTTGCCAGTGATTATTTTCAAGTCACTTTAAAAGATAAGTGTTGCCAATGGCTATATAACGAATTATTTAAAAGAACTTTATTATATAAATATATATATATATATATATATATATATATATATATATATATATATATATATATATATATATATATATATATATATATAATATATATAATTAATGTCTGATATTGGACTCGAACCAGCAACCTCTAAGATGGTAAGTCTTGTGCGTTAACAACTAGGCCATAGCGGTTCAAAATAGAATCGGAGTGGAACTGCTCATGATCTACAGTCATGACTTCAATCCCAAAAGACCTCCCCCCCGACCGCTACAGATATATAAATAGAGTTCTTAAAGTCGGCGGATACTCTTATAGACTATTTCTATATATAAAAAAAAAAGAATAAAAAAATCATACTTAGAGTTTTCAGCCTGAATCTCACAGACTATTCTATATTAGCTTGCAAACTAAGTAGATCAAACTCTGACATACTTTGATATACATCGAAATCATCAATATAAAATAAGCGTAAAAAGGGAAACTATTGATTGGAACTGTTTTAATATATATTAAGAAATAAGTAGCAATGAAATTATATAAAATTAATATAACATAAAGGAATATAACATAATTGACAGATAGAGGAAGGGATAAGAACTTTTCCCATAGAGTATTTGATACAGTGTTTTGCTCCTGTAGTAAAAGTCATCATATATATATATATATATATATATATATATATATATATATATATATATATATATATATATATATATATATATATATATATATATATATATATATATATATATATATATATATATATATATATATATATATATATTACTGAGTAGTAGGAGCCAGGGTCCGAAAAGCTATTTCACCCGACTACTCAGCATATATATATATATATATATATATATATATATATATATATATATATATATATATATATATATATATATATATATATATATATATATATATATATATATATATATATATATATACAATACTATATTACTACATAAGCTAACATCATATATAAACCTTTATACACTGGTTTGATTTCGCTCTCTTAAGAATTTCGTTGGTGTCATTCGAAGACTGATTAATATCTCTAGGCTTAATTTAAAAATCTGGAGATGGAGAACGTCGGGTCGCGTTGGGTTTGGGAGAACTCCTTAATGTAATTTTGATTTCATTAACTACATAATTGAAAGTTAGGAAGAAGGAATAGGATTGGATTATAATGGAAATTTCATCAACTATACCGGAATTGTACTTTAGATTATATATATATATATATATATATATATATATATATATATATATATATATATATATATATATATATATATATATATATATATATATATATATATATATATATATATATATATATATATATATATATATATATATATATATATATATATATATATATATATATATATATATATATATATATATATATATATATATATATATATATATATATATAGAGAGAGAGAGAGAGAGAGAGAGAGAGAGTAGGATGATATATGATAGAGTAAGAGAGAGAAGTAGGGAAAATGATGCGAAAGTCTTTCGAATTTACATAGTAAGGAAAGAATGTGCGAGTGGGACTACCCTGTATTTGTGAAGCATACTCTATACAAAGAAGAACAAAGCCATAATACAAAACAAGCAACTGGAGTGGTTGGAAGATATTATGAACAAGCTTAAGAACTCCAAATGTTTTAGAAGCTGTTTAGTTACAGAAATAATGAGATGCTTCTAAGAAATATGATGAGAAAAGGTATAAAAAAAAACATATAGATTGTAGTATATAAGATGGTCATAATATTAATTGTATTCCAAAATCCTGAAATTAGTAATCTCACAAAATAATATTTAAAATCTGACCTAAGGGGATATGGATTTAAAAACTAAAAAAAGTCTATATAGCTCAATCTAAATGCAAAAATTTCTTTTCATATTTTAAACCATTTCAATCGTCGTTCGAAACTTACAAAAAGGTCTTAAATTTTGGTTAAAAACTTCCAAAATTCAGCATTTAATATAAGCAGCTTAAGGAATATACGTTTCAGGCTAAAACTATTTACAACGTTTAAGTTTAATCACCCATATTATAAAACATATCAAGAAAAACGCATTTCAGAAAACGCGTGCGATTTTTTTGAAAAAATAAATAAATCAATAAATAAATAAATGAATATCTACTCAAACTTTTGGTATTTCACAATTCTTATTAATATTTTCTAATATATATATATATATATATATATATATATATATATATAATATATATATATATATATATATATATATATATATATATATATATATATATATATATATATATATATGGTAGAGTGATTGATTCGCGTACTTGAGGGCGCCAGTTAGATTTTCATGCGAATTCTAGAATAGGGAAATAATATATATATATATATATATATATATATATATATATATATATATATATATATATATATATATATATATATATATATATATATATATATATATATATATATATATATATATATATATATATATATCTTAGGCAATTAATATTCGTGTCCGTTCTTTTGGGTGTTTTTTTATTGCACTTTCTAATTCTAATATTTTATTTCTTTATTTCTGTCCCTTTTTTTTTGGAGGGAGTGGGAACGGGGTAGACGGAGGGGACGGAGGGGGGAGGGAGAATCCTTTTTTGACGGATTTTAAATTCTGTCCATTTCTGTTTTCGCATTTTTCATTTTGCTTCTTGTGTCATGAAAAATTCCGCTTCATTTAAGCTTTTTAAAAGTCCTTGTTCCGCTTTGGGAGGAATTTCCTCTTCTCTGCTTTCATACTTCAAGTTTGATTAGGCTTTATCTTCGGTACTCGTTTAAAAAACGGCGGAAGGATTTGGTGAATATTTTGTGTTGGAAGAAGAGGAACAACTATTGAGATGTATGATAATGAATTTTCACTTCGAATTTCTTCTTTATAGGAAGGATTTTGGTGAATATTTTGTGTTGGAAGAAGAGGAACAACTATAGAGATGTATGATAATGAATTTTCTCTTCGAATTTTTTCTTTTAAAGGCATTTTTTATTTATTATTATTTTTTGTTTGTGGGAAGTTGCTGTTTTGTAATGTTATTCGTCTTTTTGTTGTTTTATTTTTGTGTGTTTTCTTTTTTTTTAAGTTTGTTGTTTTGTAACTGTATTCTCGTGGCTTTGCTTTCATTCTTTTTTTTCTTGTTATTGATTTCTGATAAGCAAAAAAAAGAAGAATAATATTTTCATCTTTATAATTTTTGACATATTTTTTTTTGGTTATTTTCAGTTTTTCTTAAGTTTATCCCCCAAGGGATTATGAACATTAGTTCAAGGGTATTATTTTACATTTTTCAATGAAATATATATATATATATATATATATATATATATATATATATATATATATATATATATATATATATATATATATATATATATATATATATATATATATATATATATATATATATATATATATATATATATATATATATATATATATATATATATATATATATATATATATATATATATATATATATATATATATATATATATATATATATATATATATATATACCTTGTGAAGAAGATGCTCCCATTCCATTTTTGGCGACGTGTCTTACATTACCTAACCTAACCTATCCTAACCTAACCTAACCCAACCTATCCTAACCTAACCTATCTTAACCTAGCCTAACCCAACCTATCCTAACCTATCCTAACCTAACCTAACCTATCCTAACCTAACATAATCAAATTTAATGTAACATAACGTAGCCTAATGTAACATGACTAAACACTTTCCAAAATAAAGAGTCAAACGTACTTGAGACCATCTTCTACACAAGGACATATATATATATATATATATATATATATATATATATATATATATATATATATATATATATATATATATATATATATATATATATATATATATATATATATATATATATATATATATATATATATATATATATATATATATATATATATATATATATATATATATATATATATATATATATATATATATATATATATATATATATATATATATATATATATATATATATATATATATATATTACTGGTCAGTGACCAGGGATTTCTTACATGATTCCTGGCCAATGACCAGGAATTTCTCTGATGAATTTAGGGCAGAAGCAAGGAATGTTTTTCAGATTAGTTCTGGGGAGCTACCAGGGATTTTTCTGATGAATTCTGGCCATTCACCAAGGATTTCTGTGATGATTCCAAGCGAATAAACACCAATTTTTTAATATGAATTCTGGTCATTCACATTATTTCTCGGTACTTGGAATCAATGTGAGTTGATTCTCTAAATTTGGTGGTAAGGGGGATGGCCCCCCCTTTTATTTTTTATTTCTCCCCACGAATGACGAATGATTTTGTATACAGTATTATCAATTATTATTATTATCAATTTACAAGTTTAATATCACCCGAGAAATAGTAAAAAATAAAAATATATATATATATATATATATATATATATATATATATATATATATATATATATATATATATATATATATATATATATATATATATATATATATATATATATATATATATATATATATATATATATATATATATATATATATATATATATATATATATATATATATATATATATATATATATATATATATATATATATATATATATATATATATATATATATATATATATATATATATATATATATATATATATATATATATATATATATATATATATATATATATATATATATATATATATATATATATATATATATATATATATATATATATATGGCTTAAGTGTTTATAGAATGTGTAGGAGAGATAGAAAATCATTAGTTAATGTTTTCCAGAGTTAATTAAGTTATTTGTATATATATATATATATATATATATATATATATATATATATATATATATATATATATATATATATATATATATATATATATATATATATATATATATATATATATATATATATATATATATATATATATATATATATATATATATATATATATATATATATATATATATATATATATATATATATATATATATATAATATATATACTATATATATATATATATATATATATATATATATATATATATATATATATATATATATATATATATATATATATATATATATATAATGTATATACTATATAATATATATATATATATATATATATATATATATAATATATATATATATATATATATATATATATATATATATATATATATATATATATATATATATATATATATATATATATATATATATATATATATATATATATATATATATATATATATATATATATATATATATATATATATATATATATATATATATATATATATATATATAATATATATATATATATATATATATATATATATATATATATATATATATATATATATATATATATATATATATATATATATATATATATATATATATATATATATATATATATATATATATATATATATATATATATATATATATATATATATATATATATATATATATATATATATATATATATATATATATACATATAGTACAAATCGTTTTAAAGAAAGCCAAATTCAAAAAATAATTAAAAATAGAAGAAGGAAAAATTAAAAAAAAAAAAAAAAAAAAAAAAAAAAAAAAAAACTATTTTATCAGTCGAAAACGGAGAGCATTACGAGCTCTCATTGCATGTGAACGTGTTTCACTCGTACTGAACTCGTGATGGCTTGAAGGGCAGTATTTTGTCTGCCTGGAAGGACAGCATATAACCCCGTCGGGGAGGTCCGCTCTCAAAAAAAAAAAAAAAACAGTGGAGAACGTTTGAGAATAAGCATAGTGGTTAAGGAAAGAAATTCTCCTTTACACAAGACAATTTAAATACCAATTTTGGTCACCTGTTCTGTGTAACACGAAGAATCAAGAATTATCGTCCGTTTCTTTCTTAGCCATTGCTGATCCCATTTTGTTTTTAAAATTAACGATGCTTGATGTATTTCAGAGTCTTTTTAATTAAAGGTGGAAAAATGATGTAAACCAAAAAAATTACATATTTAAGGTTAAATTAATAAAAAATAATTTAATTTAAATTCAGTCTAAGTATTTAATTTACGGAATACTTCTATCTCCAAAACTAAATTGGATACTAAAAATGCACATCAACACATGTGTATAACAGATATTAACTTTTTTTTTACTGACCATTTCATTTTACTCTTGAAATTCTTTCTCAGAACCTGATCCTCTCTGATGTGACATTTAATTCGTAACAAATGAGTTCTCAAATACGAAATGAAAATGAAATAACCAAAATTCTCATTAGAAATTTGGGAATACGCCAAATTCCCATAAATTCCTAATTTTGGGAATAGATATGGGACTCTGAAATTACCCAGGATTTAATAGGACTCTCGGTTTAGAATATAAAGGTGACCTTCATCTCAGAAGGAAAGTCTAATTGTTGCCAGCTATCTCATAGTTGGAATTTCGTTTCTCCAAATTCTCTCTTTCAATGTCTATTTGTTTACATTCGCTTTAATATAAAGGAAGTAATAAATATGACTGTGAGAACCAAAATTACACAAACCTTCAAAATTACTTTATATATATATATATATATATATATATATATATATATATATATATATAATATATATATATATATATATATATATATATATATATATATATATATATATATATATATTTTTATTTTTTATGATTAGAAAACTTTGAATTTATACATTTGTTTTCGAAACTTGTAATCACAAAATATTTTTTGTATTGCAAACCAATTTTAAACTGTCTTGCTTATTGTATGGGTTTTGACAATAATAATAATAATAAAATAATAATAATAATAATAATAATAATAATAATAATAATAATAATAATAATAATAATAATAATAATAATAATAATAATAATAATAATAATAATAATAATAATAATAATAATAATAATAATAATAATAATAATGATAATAATAATAAATAATAATAATAATAATAATAATAATAATATAAATAATAATAATAATAATAATAATAAAAATAAATAATAATAATAATAATAATATAATAATAATAATAATAATAATAATATATAATAATATAATAATAAAATAATAATAATATAATAATAATAATAAATAATAATAATAATAATAATAATAATAATAATAATAATAATAATAATAATAATAATAATAATAATAATAATAATAATAATAATAATAATAATAATAATAATAATAAAAATAATAACAATAATAGTAATTACGAGTATTTAAGAATCAATTTAATTTAAAATTTCTACTAAAATCCTCCTCAAAAGGATCATCCTATGCAGGAATCAAATTTTATAATTTTGGACTCTGAATGTGAACCTGACCTCCATTCTTTAGAATCCTTATATATTTTGCACCACACTCCAAATTTGAATTACATTCAAAAAATATTTCGATTTTGAAGTAGAATTTTTGTATTTTGGTCGTACTTCTTACTATTTATTTATATATTTATTAAACCTCATTCTCTTCAAAAGGATTCAGGATTCAAATTTTACAATTTGTTTTTAAAACTACGACCAAAGTATAAATTTCTTTTATTTATATATAATTTTCACTCTTATAATTATTGATATAACTTTTATGTACTATATATTTTTTTTAATTTTGTATATATGTCGTAATTTTATTTTATATTTTTCATTATGCTCGTAGCCTTGATAATGGGTAGAAGCATTTAATTACCTGAAACTAGTCGGCAATAAATTATGTTTAGATTAGTTTTTGTTATTTTAACTGTTATTAAATTCCGCCTCAAGAATAGAGGCCCTGTCAATACTATTTTATTAAGGAATAATATATATATATATATATATATATATATATATATATATATATATATATATATATATATATATATATATATATATATATATATATATATATATATATATATATATATATATATATATATATATATATATATATATATATATATATATATATATATATATATATATATATATATATATATATATATATATATATATATATATATATATATATATATATATATATATATATATATATATATGTATATATATATATATATATATATATATATATATATATATATATATATATATATATATATATATATATATATATATATATATATATATATATATATATATATATATATATATATATATATATATATATATATATATATATATGTATATATATATATATATATATATATATATATATATATATATATATATATATATATATATATATATATATATATATATATATATATATATATATATATATATATATATATATATATATATATATATATATATATATATATATATATATATATATATATATATATATATAATATATATATATATATATATATATATATAATA
>SEYY01022498.1:115000-117500 GCA_009176605.1 Armadillidium nasatum
ATTTCTAACATGTTTTTACTTACATTTGTTAGTTTATTTTGTTAATTATTAATTTATAAATTACTTAGCTATTATTATTATTATTATTATTATTATTATTATTATTATTATTATTATTATTATTATTATTATTAGTAGTAGTAGTAGTAGTAGTAGTAGTAGTAATAGTAGTAGTAGTAGTCATAAATATTCCATCTAATCGTTTGAATATATTTTACATTACTTTTTAATGTTAAAATACTTATTAATGTTACAATACTTATTAATTATTAAAAATATATTCACCAATTTACTTTCTATTAAGAAAATAATATGAAAATGTCCCAAAGGAAAAGTGACAATAATCTTTGTCAAATTTTGTTACTTTTTCTTTGTAATATTCTTTGCAGTAGGAACTGCATATTTAATGAAACTATCTTTAATTAAAGTAAAAAAAAAAAAAATTAAATAAATAAATAAATAAATAAAAAAGCACATTTTATGATATTTCTTTTCCACTCTGAATATATTCCACTTTCACATTATTTAAAACTGTTTTTTCCCTTTTTTTCTATTTGTTTACTTGTTAATTTCTTTATCAAATTATATTATTTTTTATTTATTATATTTATTTATTTATTTATTTATTTAAAATCGTGAAATTATTGTTTTCGAAAAAGGTTTTTTGTGGGATTTAAAAAATAAAAAATAAAAAATTTTCTTCAATATATTTATTTTCGGATATTTTTGAAATTCGATAGAATAACTACGGTGTCCATCTAAAACACTGTAGTAACCATTTGTAAAACTGATAAAAATCACCACAGAAAAGACCAGAAATCAAGGTTGGCGGATCGAAGCAGTGAACTATTGTGAGACAAATTTGGTTCTTTAACATAAACACTGAACAATTAAAAGCATATAAATCATTTAAAAAGTTTGAATATTATGTTTATGATAATTATTAATACATATTCTTATATTTTTTTACAGTATTCACTTTTCCTGTCTCTCCTTCGCCCTCTCCCTCTCTGTCTCTGTCTCTGTCTCTGTCTCTGTCTCTGTCTCTCTGTCTGTCTATCTATCTATCTGTCTCTGTTTGCCTCTCTCTCTCTCTCTCTTACTCTCTCTCTCTCTCTCTCTCTCTCTCTCTCTCTCTCTCTCTCTCTCTCTCTCTCTCTATATATATATATATATATATATATATATATATATATATATATATATATATATATATATATATATATATATATATACATACCACTATTTCTACCACCTATGTTCATGAACATAATAATATCTGATTCAGATTTTATATCTCTGTACAATAATGCAACTACTTAGAACAAATATTCTTTTGAGATACACATTTGAACTGTTTCACGGGAGAGATACACAATCTCCTTTGTTTGACTATGTTTCTAAACGTTTTACGTCTGTTTACACTTTCACTGCGCAAAATATATATATAGAGATTAAATAGCGCAATAAAACCTAAAATATATATTCTCCTATCTTGCACATAAAGCAAGTTATTCCCTTTAAACGTTCGTGTATTTTAGTATATACAAATATGTACTGAATATACAAACTACAAGCTACATAATTTATACTGTATACTAAATGCTATATTAAAAATTGAAGGACAATTCGATACTTCGAATATAAAACACGTTTATTATTATTTTTATTATTATTAATATTATTTATTGAAAAATATCCTGCATGCATGCAGAATGGAGTTGATGAAACACACACACACATATAATATATATAATATATATATATATATATATATATATATATATATATATATATATATATATATATATATATATATATATATATATATATATATCTGGGGTAAAATTTATGTAAATAACTATTATAAATAGATCGTGTAAATTGTAGGTAATAAATCTTTACGACGCTCGAGTTGAAGAGGAGGTAGGGGGTACTTTTAAGGACTCCCCCATTATTCGTCTTACTTTACTCCCCCCCCCTCACCACCACATACAAACACACACTCTTTCTCTTCCTCCTCTGATAAGACATTTCTAATTTATGAGTTAAAGAGCGTACAACTTAATCAGGGATGTTCAAGAATTGCTGTAAGTTAAGCTTATTAGAGCAATCCTTCTTGCTGGCAGGATGCAACACGGCGTCTTCGTAAACATTTCCATAAATTTGTGGCTAATCCTCGACAATGTTCTCTTTTACAGCTTAATAATAATAATAATAATAATAATAATAACAATAATAATAATAATAATAATAATAATAATATCAATAATACTTATTATAATAACAGTAAAAATAATGGCAATAGCAAAATAAAAAAATCATAAAATGTTAATGATAATATTAATAGTAATAATAATAATAATAAGAATGATAATAATTATAATTATTATAATAATATAATGTTAATAACAATAATAATAATAATAAGATTAAAAATAATAGTTATAATAATAATAACAGTAAAAATAATAAATAATAATAATAAATAATAATAATG
>SEYY01022498.1:130000-132500 GCA_009176605.1 Armadillidium nasatum
AGACACACATCCTTTGACAAAAATAATAACAATTTTTGTATCGACAAGTAGCTTTGGAGAAGCCTCGAGGTATTGGGGGGGGGGCTTACAATAATCCAATAATAGCCTCTCATCCACACCACTTTGGAGTTGATGGCCTCCGATGATGGGGCTGGTGCCACCAAAACTTTGTAGCAGGCTTGCCCAGCTTGTTTCCATTAATTTCTTCCACATTCGAGTTCTTCAATCCAATTCCTACTTTTTTGAACATAACCTCTCTTTTTCTAAACCTGACATTTTGTTCTTGATATTCTTGTCATTCTAACTGCAAACCCTAATCTGTTTCCTCATACTGTTCCTATCCTCAATTTTCAGTCAAAGGCGGTTGTTGTATAAACGTGAGCAACGATATTATTTCTTCTCGTGTCTTTAATTTGGAGTCTTCAGAACTTTCCGCCCTTTGGTTTAAGTTCTCTGATGATCTTCTTTACCCTCTCTCTGACTCTTGGTCCTCCGCTTTTCGGCATTTCGGTGAATCTTTTGTTGTCTCGCTGGACATATCGAAAGCCTTCAATTGAGTTTGGCACAAAGCTTTTATTCTAAAGTTTTCTATTTCGGAATCTATCCTTCTCTCTGTGGTCTTCTCTTTGATTTTATTTCCGATCGTTCTATAGCAATTGTTGTGACATTGGTGTTTCTCAGGTTTATACCCTATCCATAAAACTTTTCTACTTTCCATTAATAACCTTCTCTCTATAATTTCATCACCTATGCGTTCCTATGCTGATGACACCACCTTTCATTGCTCCCTTCGTTTTGAAAGACGCCTCTCCCAACAGCAATTGTTTGACGCTAGAATGGTGACCTTGGAGCAACTAGCCTCTGATCTTTTTCGTATTTCCAAATGGGGCAGAGAAAACATGGTTGCTTTTAATGCCTCAAAAACTTAATTCCTACACCTCTGTACTCGACACAACCTTTCACACAAATATGTCATCTTTATATCTCTCCTTAATATTCTCGTTTTTTTTCTCGTGATCTTTCTTGGAAGGATCACATTACTTATCTTTCTAAACAAGCTTATTAGAGGTTAAGTGTTCTGATTCACCTCCAGAATTTCTTCACGCCACCCTACTTTCTTGCTCTTTATAGGGGTGATGTTCGCTCCTGTATGGAGTAGGCATCTGTGGTGGTTTCACTCATACGGCTCTCCTTGGAAAGGTGGAGTAAAGAGTTTTTCGTCTTATCAGCTCTCCCTCTTTCACTAATTCTCTCCAGTCTCTTTTGTGGCTGTTGAGCTGTTGCGTCAACCTCTCTATACTATCCTATTACAACGGACACTGCTCTTCTGAGCTCTTTCGTCATATACATCCTCCATTGAGGAGGGCTCGAGAAACTCGTTTTTCTACACAATCTCATCTTTTCTCAATTCAACTCTCTCATCCCAGACTTAACCGTTATGCTCAATCTTAAATGTACTCTATCGGCAAAGTCTGGAACTCTCCCTCTTTATCTGTTTTACCAACTTTCATTAATTCTAATTATCTGGATATATCTTATATATATATATATATATATATATTATATATATATATATATATATATATATATAGTATATATATATATATATATATATATATATATGTGTGTGTGTGTGTGTGTGTGTGTGTGTGTGTGTGTTTGAGTGCCTGAGTGGGAGTCTGTATATCAAGAAAACTTGGGGCATCAAAAAGATTTTTATTAGTAATTATATGAATAAACAATCTATAAATACTATTTTTATGTATTAAAGAAGAAATATCAAATTTCCACTCCATTCCTAATCTGTATCTACAATAATATATTAAAGATCTATTCCCATATTTGCATTGAATCCATAACAAGCTTTTGAATATTCTATAAAAACATGTTATGCTTATTTTATTTCAATCGCTTTTTTTTATTTTTTATTTTTTATTAATAGCCTTTTTTTCCATCCGTCCCCCCCCCGTATCAATATCACTATAGCAACCTATTTTCTTTTCCCTTTTTTTTCCTTTGTTATGTTCTTTTGTCTTTTTATGTTCAGCGATGTTACGAGAACGTACGGAATAGTTATTGAAATTGATGAGAATGACGCTGGAAACATTATAGCGTACCTTCTTCGCTTTTCTTCGGGGAACATTCAATGCACTCTAAAAGTAAAACGAATTCATTTTTATATCTTTGTTTTTAAGATCGTATGTTTTTTTATTGGTGTTTAACTATATATATATATATATATATATATATATATATATATATATATATATATATATATATATATATATATATATATATATATATATATATATATATATATATATATATATATATATATATATATATATATATATATATATATATATATATATATATATATATATATATATATATATATATATATATATATATATATATATTATATATATATATATATATATATATATATATATACATATATTAAATTAAATATTATATATATATATAAATATATATATTA
>SEYY01022498.1:140000-150000 GCA_009176605.1 Armadillidium nasatum
GAGCAGTTGGTGCAACTCCCTACCCGTATCCCTGACCGTCTTGGTGATGAACCCAACATACTTGATCTTTTCTTAACCTCTAATCCTTCTCCTTATACTGTTAAACTCTTTCCTCCTCTGGGTTCATCCGATCACCTTCTTATCTCCGTATCTTGTTCTGTCTCTTCAAGTCTTCCGCAAGAACGGCCCCCGCCTTCGGCGAGGAGACGTCTGTGGCACTTCGGTGCTGCTAACTGGTCAGACTTGCGGTTGTACTTCTCTGATTTCCCATGGAATGATTATTGCTTTCGTGGGAGGGGTCCCTCGGAGTGTGCAGAGCGTATAACCGAGGTGATTCTCTCTGGCATGGAAGCGTACATTCCATATTCTTTCCCTTCTACTAAACCTAACAAACCTTGGTTTAACTCTGCTTGTTCTCGCGCTATCCGCCGCAGGGATACTGCCTTCAGAGATTACCGTCGTCTTCAAACTCCTGAAACTCATGCTACTTATATTTCATCCCGGAATCGTGCAAAATCTATTCTTCGAGATACCAAAAACTCTTTTCTCCGCCGCAAATGCAATAATCTTTCTGGTTCTTCTTCATCTCGTCCTTTCTGGCATTTCGCAAAAAATGTCAACTCTAACTTTGCTTCTTCCTCTTTCCCTCCTCTAGTCTCTTCTGATGGCACAACTGCCATTTTACCTTCTACTAAAGCTGAACTCTTCGCCCAAACTTTTGCCTCTAACTCTACTTTGGACGATTCCGGAGCTATTCCTCCTCCTACAACCCCCTCCAACTCATTTATGCCTAACATTGTAATTTCTTCTAAAGATGTCATTTCTGCTCTCTCTGAGCTTAACACTAAGAAGGCGTATGGTCCTGATGGTATTCCTCCTGCGGTTCTCAAAACTTGTGCTTCTGAGCTTGCACCCTGCCTTGGTAAACTATTTCGTCTTTGCCTTTCTACTTCGATCTTCCCTTCTTGTTGGAAACGTGCTCTCATTCAACCTGTACCGAAGAAGGGGGACCCTTCTCAACCCTCTAACTATCGTCCAATTTCTTTAACCTCCGTTCTTTCTAAAGTTTTCGAATCTATCCTTAACAGGAAGATTTGGAAACATCTCAATTCTTCCAATCTTATCTCTGATCACCAGTATGGCTTTCGTAAAGGACGTTCTACTGGTGATCTTCTTTCCCTACTTTCTGACTCTTGGTCCTCCGCTCTTCGGGGTTTCGGTGAATCTTTTGCTGTGGCGCTAGACATATCAAAAGCTTTCGATAGAGTCTGGCACAAAGCTTTGATTTCCAAACTTCCCTCTTTCGGAATCTATCCTTCTCTCTGTGACCTCCTATCTAATTTCCTTTCTGGTCGTTCTATAGCAGCTGTTGTAGACGGCCACCGTTCCTCCTATAAATCTATAAATAGTGGTGTTCCTCAGGGATCTGTCCTTTCTCCAACCCTTTTTCTAATTTTCATCAATGATCTTCTCTCTATTACTTCGTCTCCTATACACTTGTATGCCGATGACTCCACCCTTCATTATTCCTTTCAATTTGAAAGACGTCCCTCCCAACAGCAGTTATTAGACGCAAGAAGGATTGCCTTGGAGCAACTGACCTCTGATCTATCTCTTATTTCAAATTGGGGCAGAGAAAACATGGTCGTTTTCAATGCCTCAAAAACTCAATTCCTCCATCTTTCTACTCGACACAATCTTCCACACAACTATGACATCTTCTTCGAAAACACTCAACTCAAACCTTCATCTGTTCTCAATATTCTCGGTGTTTCTTTTTCTCGTGATCTTTCTTGGAAAGATCACATTATTTCTCTCTCTAAACAAGCTTCTAAGAGGTTGGGTGTTCTGTGGCGCCTTCGTAGTTTTTTTACGCCACCCCAGTTGCTTGCTCTGTATAGGGGTGTTGTTCGCCCCTGTATGGAGTACGCCTCGCATATCTGGGGTGGGTCCACACATACAGCTCATCTTGAAAAGGTGGAGTCTAGGGCTTTTCGTCTTATCAACTCTCCTGCTCTTACTAACTCTCTCCAATCTCTTTCTTCCCGTCGAATTGTTGCGTCACTCTCTCTATACTATCGCTATTACAATGGACATTGCTCTTCTGAACTCTCACGTCGCATACCTCCTCCACTGAGAAGGGCTCGTGCGACACGTCTTTCTACACAGTCTCATCCTTTCTCTGTCCAACTCTCTGACCCCAGACTTAACCGCTATGCTCAATCTTACATGTACTCTACTGGTAAAGTCTGGAACACACTTCCCTTTATCTGTTTTCCCAACTTCCTTTGACTTGCACACTTTTAAACGCCGTGTGTCGGGTCACGTCGGCCATTAGCGACCCCGAATCTGATTGCTTCCCAACTCCGGTGGATATTGGTAGGCCTTGGGCCTTTGCCCACCGGAGGAGACATAAAAAAAAAAAAAAAAAAAAAAAAAAATATATATATATATATATATATATATATATATATAATATATATATATATATATATATATATATATATATATATATATATATATATATATATATATATATATATATGCAGTATATACAAAGGACAATCCTTTTTAAAACTGTCCTGTGGCATACCTTCTCCATTGAGTCTCATCCTTTCTCTTCCTAACTCACTTACCCATGACTTAACAGCTATGCTCAATCTTTCATGTACTCTACTGGTAAATTCTGGAATACACTACTTTTATTTATTATGATCAAATTCGATAATATTTTTTTCAGTTTAATATTGATCATAAAGCCTAACCTAACCTAATCTAGTCTACCTTAACCTAACCTAAGCCTAACTTAGCCTATCCTAATCTAACTTAACCTAAACCTAACCAATACCTTCATAATATATTAAATTTTTATTATATTTATCATGGATATTTGTTCAGCATAAAATTTTCAATGTTTATGTTTAGTAAACTATTTCACGATTAAAATGAATATCTCTTAAATAAACTAGATAGTTTATAAAGCAAGTTTATAAAGAAAATAAAGAACAAATACTTTTAAACACTAAAAAATCTATAAGATTCGCTAAACGGAACTATAAGAAACACCAAAGTAAAATAAATATCATATTTATTTTGCATCTTTAAAACATGAATATTATAATGATAAAGAGAATAGCAAAAAACAAGTAGAGCATTCTATATAAACATTCTATATATATATATATATATATATATATATATATATATATATATATATATATATATATATATATATATATATATATATATATATATATATATATATATATATATATCATTAAAATTAAGCTCAAAAGGAGCAACAATATCTTCAACATGAATATTATAATTTCATGGTTATATAGGGAATAAAAGCTCGATATTTATGAAGCTTAGTGAATGGATCACACTGAAGGAAACTTAAGTATTCAGGTTGTAAGAAAAAACGTTCAATTTTTAAATGGGAATAAGGGTAGATGGTAGAAGGGTTTTGAAAATGAAACTGGGGTTTCTGAAGTGGTCGAACATTGGGTCGTTAAAATACTGTGTTAGATCATATTTCTGTGACATCACTTATATATATATATATATATATATATATATATATATATATATATATATATATATATATATATATATATATATATATATATATATATATATATATATATATATATATATATATATATATATATATATATATATATATATATATATATATATATATATATATATATATATATATATATATATATATATATATATATATATATATATATATATATATATATATATATATATATATATATATATATATATATATATATATATATATATATATATATATATATATATATATATATATATATATATATATATATATATATATATATATATATATATATATATATATATATATATATATATATATATATATATATATATATATATATATATATATATATATATATATATATATATATATATATATATATATATATATATATATATATATATTCAGTTTACTTACCGCTCACGGGGCTGAGCCCTTTTCTAGGAGGGGAAGAAATATATATATATATATATATATATATATATATATATATATATATATATATATATATATATATATATATATATGTATATATATATATATACATATATATATATATATATATATATATATATATATAATATATATATTATATATATATATATATATATATATATATATATGTTATGCTGACTTTGCTTATTTCTCTTATGGAAGATGATGCCAGAAATAAAAGTCTGGAAATAATTCAAAATAAAACCGATACCGAATGGCTAAATAAGACATAAAAGAGGAATTATGAATTCATCTACAATGTTTATCCATATTCATATATTTTGTGGAATTTTTCTTCTATTTCTCTCAGAAGAGAAATTATTATTTCCTATGTATATACATTATTTTTTCTTCCTTTAAGTTTCTATTTATTTATGGGGCCATAATGTGAGAGGAAATTGGTATGATTAAATAGATATATACATACATACTTCTATCATTGGAGAAGGAATAAGAAAGAAAATGAAATATGTTTATGTTATTTTTTTTTTTTTATATCAATATATTTTATTTAATTATTATTGTCTACATTAATGGAACATAAAACTCCTCCCTTCCGAAAATGAAAATAAATAAATAAATATTCTATCTAACGACATCTGGCAACCGCGATTATAAGGATAACGAAGCATAAAGCATTCTAAATCGTTCTTATATAGGATTAAATTCCATTAAAATTGTCAGTCTTTCTTTTTTCCTTATTTTCTTTTTCTTTTTCTAAACTTTGGGGAGCTCTTTGGGCTTTCTGTTCTTTCCTTCTATTATATATATATTTCCAGTCATTTAAGATGCATGCTCTTACCCTAATCACGATTTATATCTATGAGCGTTTTTATATAATAGAATAAAATACAAATTACAATATATTTCACAGATCCACTTTAAGCTTCGCCCTAAATCTTTATATTATATATATATATATATATATATATATATATATATATATATATATATATATATATATATATATATATATATATATATATATATATATATATATATAATCACCTCCATTCATCTGCTTATATTCACTTGAAAACAAACGCTCACCTTAAATAAGAAATATTGTATTCTTTGAGAAAAACAGACACTCTTCAAGAGTTTCTTAGATTGTGGTCTAAAACAGTTGAGAACCATAGAGGGTCATTTTTTTTTAATAAATATTTTTAGAAGTTCACATCTCACGGGCATTGCCCTATTCGAGGAGAGCAACTTTTCTAGGTAGTATATACCTAGGATCCCCAAGTGGGATCGAACCGACGCCGTCAAGCACGTGAGTCAATCCCTCTACCGTTTGAGCCACTGTAGAATCTCATTAAATCCAGATTCAGTATTCAGTAATAATAGAGAAAAAAAAAAAACTAAATAATTCTTATCGACAGGAAAAAATAAATAAATTAAATAAACTAGTAAATATTCTTCACGAATTCTTTTTTATTGTTAATTCTATTGTAAATTTACTCAATGGCAATAGTTAGAATTCCTGCAATAGGAAAGAATGGTAATTTATAGCTACAAGAGCTACAAAAATATTTAGAATTCTTATAATAGGAAAGAATGGAAATTTAAAGCTACAGGAGCTACAAAAATAATATGATTTACGAAAAGGGAAAACAATTGTCAGGTTTAATAATCAGGCTTTCTTTCAAATTTGTCCAAGAAACTTTGATTTAAAACAAAATAAATGACCATGTTTTGGTTCAAGATTGTCAATTTATCATAAGCTTAAAGAATTTTGTAATATATTAGAACTAATCTATTATAAACAACGAATTGTAGTTAGAAATGAATAGCCAAATATGGAAAGAATGTAAACTTTCATTGTCAAGCCTTTGTTAGAACAAAAGTTGGTAAAAATCGAGCATTATTGTCCAAAACTGTCAAAAATACTTAAAAGACAGAAAAAAAGTGCAAATGACCTAAATTAGACGGTAAAAATCGTACATTTTTTGTCCAAAACTGTCAAAAATACTAAAAAGACAGAAAAATTGTAAAAGACCTAAAATTGACGGTAAAATCGTACATTTTTGTCCAAACCTGTCAAAAATACTTAAAAGACAGAGAAAAACTGTAAAAGACCTAAAATAGACAAAGGGCCTTAATGTTAAAAAAGTCAAGAAGTCTAAGCCCATTTTTAAACAATAACTTTTGTTGGAAAAGATGAAATATAAAGATAAATTTAAATATTAGACAGAGGGTTGGCAAAAGTCAGCTTTTATAAAGGCAAGAAACAAAACTATAAAAGATTTAAAATTTGGCATTTTGCTGGAGAAATAAAAGAGCAAAAAATCAACTTTTTTTATATTTTTTATTTTTTTGGTATTTTTTAGTCCTCACTCTGTTCAGTAAAGAATATATATATATATATATATATATATATATATATATATATATATATATATATATATATATATATATATATATATATATATATAGATCCTTCATTTCTCCTTTCACTTTGAGAGACACCCCTGCTAGCAGCAGTTAATAGATGCAAAGAGGGTAGCCTTGGAGCCCTATCTCGTATTTCAAATTGGGTGAGAGAAAACATGATCGTTTTCAGTCTCCAAAACTCAGTTCCCCCATCTCTCTACTCGACACAACCTTCCATATAACTATGACATCTTCAAAAACGAACAACTCAAACCTTCATTTGTCCTTAATATTCTCGGTGTTTCTTTTTCTCGAGATTTTTCTTGGAAGGATCACATTACTTCTCTTTCTAAAGAAGCCTTTAAGAGGTTGGGTGTTCTGAGACGACTTCGTAATTTCTTCATGGTACTCTAATTACCTGCTTTGTACAGTTGTGTTGATAATCCCTAGGTGGAAAATGTATTACAATGGACATTGCTCCTATGAACTCTTCCGTCGAATACCTCCTTCAAATTTTAAGCTGACAAAATATTAAAATTTTTTAGATTTATAAATTTGAATGTAGTTTCGAAATTGTCGAAATCTATTCTTTTATCAACATCTCAAGATTTAGACTTAAGATTTGCTCTGAAGAGGTTGGGTTTTAATTGCGTGCATTAAGATCTTTACCCTTGAAAAAGGATATCTTTTCAAAAGATGCCAGAGTTATTCAAGTTTTAAATTTCAACCAGCAGTTGCTTCCAGTTTATTTCCACAGATTTATTGCAATAGGAAACAATGGGAATTTGTAGCGACAGGCCCAGCAAGCCGGTTAAATGATATTGAAGTTGCTTAAGATACCAACGCAAAGGACCTATGAGCGTCCTTCAGGAGTACCATATATATATATATATATATATATATATATATATATATATATATATATATATATATATATATATATATATATATATATATATATATATATATATATATATATATATATATATATATATATAATACTGAGGGAATTTAATTTTCTATTTTTATTTTTCAATTAAATTAAAATAGGAAAAAAAAAAAAAAATTTATAATCTTTTAACACTTGTTTGAAAATTGAAAATAAAGAGGATTCGTATTTTAATACACAGGATAAAAATTTTTATTAAAATTTTAAATTTTAATTTTCGAAAAAGAATTTTCTAAAAAAAAAAAAAAAAAAAAAATTCGTTTTTTTCTTTTTTTTTAATTTTAATTTTAAATAATAAAATTTACATTTTTTTTTTTTTTTTTTTTTTTTTTTTTTTTTTAATTAAATTATATATATAATATATTATATATATATATATATATATATATATATATATATATATATATATATATATATATATATATATATATATATATATATATATATATATATATATATATATATATATATATATATATATATATATATATATATATATATATATATATATATATATATATATATATATATATATATATATATATAATATATATTATTAATTTCATATTTTAAAAAATTTTTTTTTTTTTTTTTAAAACAATTTAATGGTGATTATTTAATGGCAATAAACTGAGTTAATATTCATTAAATGATTAAATATTATCATTTGAGAGAGAGAGAGAGAGAGAGAGAGAGAGAGAGAGAGAGAGAGAGAGAGAGAGAGAGAGAGAGAGAGAGAGAGAGAGAAAGAGAAGAGCAGACAGAGAGAGATAGAAGAGAGAGAGAAAAAAAGACTGACAGACAGGCAAAAGAGTGAATAAGATAGAGAGATAGATAAAAGAAAGAGAAAGAGAAAATAAAATAGAGAGATAGATAGAGAAAGAAAATGGTAGAGAGAGAAAGAAAGATTAAGGTAGAGAGATAGATAGAGAGATAGAGAGAGAGAGAGAGAGATAGAGAGAGATAGATAGAGAGAGAAAGAGATAAAGAGACAGAGAGAAAGATAAAGATGCTGCAAAAAATATGTAAATAAGTATAAGAGAAATTAGAAAGATAATTATTAGAACAGTGTTATGAAGTTTCAAATTTTTTATTACAATTATTTTTATTCTAATTATTATTATTAATTAATAATTTTATTATTAAATATCAAATGAAAAAAAAAAAAAAAAAAAAAAAAAATTTTTAATTATTTTTAAAAAATTTTTAAATATCAATTAAAATTTTAATTATTTTATTAACTATCTTATTATTAAATATCAAGTAAAATTTTAATTATTTTTATTTATTATTTTATTATTAAATATTCTGTAAAATTGTAATTATTATTATTAATTATTTTATTTTTAATATCAAATAAAATTTTAATTATTTTTTTTAAAATTATTTTTAATTAATTTTAATTAATTTTAAATTTTTTAATTTTTTTATTATTAAATATTTATTTAAATTTTTTTAATTATTTTATTTATTTTATTTATTATTAATTATTTTTTAAATTTTATTATTTTTATTAACTATTTTATAAATTAAATTTTAATTATTTTTCTTAATTATTTTATTATTAAATATCAAGTAAAATTTTAATTATTTTTATTTATTATTTTATTAATAAATCAAGTTAAATTTTAATAATTGTTTCATTTATTAATTAAATATCGAGTAAAATTCTAGTTATTATTATTTAAATAAAATTTCAATTATTTTATTACTATTTTATTATTAAATATCAAGTAAAAATTTTTTATTAAAAATTTTTATTAAAAAAAAAAAAAAAAAAAAAAAAAAAAAAAAAAAAATTTTATTATTTTTTTTAACTATTTTTTATTATTATTTTTTTTTTTTTTTTTTTTTTTTTTTTTTTTTATTTTTTTTTTTTTTTTTTTTTTTTTTTTTTTTTTTTTTTTTTTTTTTTTTTTTTTTTTTTTTTTTTTTTTTTTTTTATTTTTTTTTATTATTTTTAATAAATATCAAAAAAACTGTAATTATTATTATTAATAATTTTATTATTAAATATCAAGTAAAATTGTAATTATTATTACCAATACTTTTATTATTAAATATCAAGTAAAATTTTCATTATTATTATTATTAATTATTTTTAAATTATTATTTTATTAAACTTAATTAAGGCTTAGTTTGTTTTGATCACTGCGATAATAATTTTGCCTTAATTCAAAAAGATTTTATAACAGTTTTCTTTTGCGAAAATTGTCCTAACGAATCGTTGGGACAAGTGGCAAAAATGTCACAACAAACTTTTTCAGTTATTTTCTTCTTAGAAAATAAATCGGTGAAGCGACTTTCTTATGTTTAACATGTTTTTTCTCTATTGAAAATTTTACTGTGACATTTTTGCCACTTGTCCCAACGATTCGTTAGGACATTTTTGTAGTGTACAAAAGGGTCTAAAAGCTATGGAGATGGAAGGAAAAGAAGAAATTTTATCAGTATTTCAAGTTACTTAGAAATTTTAATTTAATTGAAATATTTTTTTTTTTTTTTTTTTATTTGTAGAAATTTGTAGAACATTCCTACTAATGATGCAGCACGTAAAAAAAACATTAATCAGTTTGATTTTTGATTCCTGA
>SEYY01022498.1:160000-162500 GCA_009176605.1 Armadillidium nasatum
TATATATATATATATATATATATATACCTGACCAGTTAAATGGTCAGGTTTCGAAAAAGGTTAGTTGCATAAATTAAAAATAAATAAAAAATAAGGAAGGGATACTATAAAATAAAATAAATAAAGTAAAATATAAAAGTAAAATTAATATAGGTTTTATATTTATTAAAAATATATATTTTTTTTAAATTTATGAATAAAGCAAATAAACTAGCAATAAATTTTCGTGATTAAGAACCAATCTTAATAAAGCTTCAATTTAAAAAATTCTTTCATCTCGGATAAATTTGTATTACATCGCAATAAATCACGATAAATCGTGATAAATTTGTATTACATTTTCTCGAGGCGATGCTAATGGAAAGCGATATAATTTTTTAGCGCTTGATTTGTTTTAGATTGACCTAATTTACTCTTCCCATTTGTTTTTTAAAGATGAAAAATCTATTGAATAAACTTCGAAGAAATAACATTTTTCAAAAAAAAAAAAAAAAAAAAAAAAAGCATTTTTAAAATCTGAATATTTAGAATATTTAGAATATTTAGAAACCAAGTTTTCATAATAAAAAAAAAATAATTTAAAAAAATATTTAGCAACAACTTTTTTTAAAATCAAATTTATCAAATACTATTTAAAAAAAACAAAAAAAAAGAAAAACTGCTTTTATATTGAAATTAATCTTAATAATCTTTTACAACCACGCCTTGTGTATTATGCAATTTATTAAAAATTATTTGCAATCACTTTTAAATAAAAAAAATTTATTAAAAAAATATTTGGCAACATTACTTTAAAAATCAAACTCAAATAATGGCACCATCGCTTCAAATACTCTGACTAAGGATTCTCTATAACAAAAAAACTAATCTCAATTATTTTACTCTTGACTTTTCTACTTCTTTTACCAAGTTAAAGAAAAAGAATAACACTTTTTAATTTTAAAAGAAATATGAAATATATATATATATATATATATATATATATATATATATATATATATATATATATATATATATATATATATATATATATATATATATATATATATATATATATATATATATATATATATATATATATATATATATATATATATATATATATATATATATATATATATATATATATATATATATATATATATATATATATATATATATATATATATATATATATATATATATATATATATATATATATATATATATATATATATATATATATATATATATATATATATATATATATATATATATATATATATATATATATATATATATATATATATATATATATATATATATATATATATATATATATATATATATATATATATATATATATATATATATATATATATATATATATATATATATATATATATATATATATATATATATATAACACCGAAGAGGAAAATGCATGTCACACGAGCATTTATTTGTCCCAGAGTCAGACCGCGGGTGGTTGTAGGATTAACTGAAATTTATAGTTTTTTTTTTACATTTATCGCAGCACCAGTTATTAATTTCTTATTTCCATAAACAATCACAGAACTATTTACACTTACTGTAGCAGAGGTACGGATAAAACAGAAGCAAAGCAGAACTTTTATTCTTATAAAAATTGCCTCACTGAGAAATATTCCTGTTTTTTTTCTTTAAATACAGAAGCATCTTACAGTAATGTTGATAAATGAATTTATTGGATTTTTTTTTCAAATAAATTTGAAACATAATAACCACAACACCAGAAAAAACTTAAAACGAGCTTTATATAACCTATTCCTAAGGTCCAATTTAGATTGTTTTTCCTATGTATTCTATAAGGCTAATATTTTATATCATTCCAACAATTATAATTAATGTTTTTATCAGCTTCATATATATATATATATATATATATATATATATATATATATATATATATATATATATATATATATATATATATATATATATATCAGTCTTATTTTTTGTATTTAAGTAGAAAACATTGTAGGGCAAAATATCTGACAAACAAATTATAAGCATCCTCTTCTACCCACAACTCCTTCGAGCATTTTTGTAAATTCATCTCGTCAACTCATTTGTTTTCTATGTAAAGAAACGTCTTTCGCACTTTTATGGAGTACGCGTAACTAATCTAGAATAACCTTTTGGTCTGTGGTTTTTTCGTCTTCTTGGATTTCTTATTCTCACTGACTCCTATCAATTTCCCCGTAGCCTTTAGCAGATAAACTGTTGATTCATTCTTCTTGCACTGTTGCAATCACAACTAAAGTCAAACGTACTATTTCTCCTCCGTTGAGGATAGCCCACACACACGCACGCACACACACACACACACGCACACACACACACACACATACATATATATATATATATATATATATATATATATATATATATATATATATATATATATATATATATATATATATATATATATATATATATATAACACTTTTACGTAATCGTTTATTTTTAAAACTTTAAT
>SEYY01022498.1:167500-175000 GCA_009176605.1 Armadillidium nasatum
GAAAACATTTTTGGTTCTTTTTTAAATGAAATTCTTAGCTTTGTGAAGAATAATAATAATAATAAAAAGAACTACCGGTTTATAAACCAGTTACACACACACACACACACACACACACACACATATATATATATATATATATATATATATATATATATATATATATATATATATATATATATATATATATATATATATATATATATATATATATATATATATACTATATATATATATATATATATATATATATATATATATATGTCATATCGTTACAAGAGAGAGAGAGACTGTTTTGCTGATTCTGTAAAATATTTTCACAGTATCTAATCTTGATGTAGCAATCCATTTTGAGAGATGAAATTGCTTGGGATTTTCCGAATCATCTTCTGAAATGACTTCCAATCCCTGAGAATGAAAAGGTTGAGAACCTGAATGCGTTCGGAATGTGTAGAGAATGTGTGTGTGTGTGTGTGTGTGTGTGTGTGTGTGTGTGTGCGTGCGTGCATACTGTATTTTTAATGACATAAGTACAGACTCACATGTTTGATAATTTGATGGATATTACAATGATCTTGAGTTAGCTTCAAACGACTAATTTTAGGTTTCTTTTTCACGAAATCTTCTCCCTTTTTAAAATTGGATATATTGGTCGATATTTTGGTCCCATTGATATATATATATATATATATATATATATATATATATATATATATATATATATATATATATATATATATATATATATATATATATATATATATATATATATATATATATATATATATAAATTAAAACCCCACAGGAAATTAAAACACAAATTTAAAAACAGAGCGAGGCTTTCGAAGGAACAACCGTCCTTCCTCTTTCAGGCTCAAGTTTTTTGAGCCTGAAAGAGGAGGGACGGTTGTTCCTTCGAAAGCCTCGCTCTCTTTTTAAAAATTTGTGTTTTAATTTCCTGTGGGGTTTTAATTGTATAAAACAAAACCCGGTTATAGTGTTCATTTTGTCTATATATATATATATATATATATATATATATATATATATATATATATATATATATATATATATATATATATATATATATATATATATATATATATATATATATATATATATATATATATATATATATATCGCAAAATCTTAAAAAATAATAAAAAATTAGGGATTGAAAAAAAATGATAAAAGGAAAGAATACAAGATTATAAAATTATCGTAATAAATTTAAAAAGAATATAATATATATATATATATATATATATATATATATATATATATATATATATATATATATATATATATATATATATATATATATATATATATATATATATATATATATATATATATCTAAGTTCTGAATGAAATCCATTTCTCTACAAAAGGCAATTTAATCAGAATAAATCTAGGAAAAACTCTGCATACTGTTAAATAGAAATTTAAATTCGACAAAAAAAAAAAAAAAAAAAAAAAAAAAAAAAAAAAATTTGAAATTACGTTTCAAAAATGATTTCCTTCCTCTCACACACATGTAAATATATTTATTATAAATTTAAGTGTCTATTTCAGCTTAGTTATATACAAATTGAGTTATTTTATTGATAGAAATCTAAGAAAGAAAACGAAAAGCTGCTTCACACCTCTTGTATTCTGATCAACATTTTAAAAATGGCACAAAATTCCAGTGGAAATTTAGTAATGTTTTTTACTCGTTCTGTTAGATTTAAGGAATCGATACGATGTAACACTCTCCTTGCTAATTTTTGCCCAGTGAATATAATCTTTCATTCTTTCTTGAAAAGCGATTCTTAGCTGTCACAGTTTGAAAATTTTGATTAGTATATTAATTTTTTTTAAAATATATTTTCACCATTTTCTCAATTACGACTTTTTACGAATAGATATTGTATTTTTTTTTTTATTTATTTATTTTTTTATTTTTTGCTTCGAAATATGGATGAATGTACTCCTATGTGCTTTGTATTATTTTCCATATCTCGACATAACCATGAATGTATATATATATATATATATATATATATATATATATATATATATATATATTATATATATATATATATATATATATATATATATATATATATATATATATATATATATATATATATATATATATATATATATATATATATATATATATATATATATATATATATATATATATATATATATATATATATATATATATATATATATATATATATATATATATATATATATATATATATTGTATATATATATATATATATATATATATATATATATATATATATATATATATATATATATATATATATATATATATATATAATATATATAAAACAATTATGGTAATTGGTTCGTTCTTTTTCGCATTTCACCTTCTCACAGTATTTCTAGTGTACCCATGTCTCATATTGGAATGTCTATGCTCCAATTACCTCTCTACCCATTTTTCACATGTTTCCACAAATTTACAAACAATAATTACGTTTTATAAACAAAAAAAAAATGCAATAATCTTTCTGGTTCCTCTTCCTCTAGCCCTTTCTGGTATTTTGCAAAAAATGTCAATGACTTTGCTTCTTCCTCTTCCCTATCTCTAATATCTTCTGATGGCACAACTGTCATTTTACTTTCTATTAAAGCTGAACTCTTTGCTTATACTTTTCCCTCTAGTTCTACCTAGTTCTAGTTCTATATGTAATTTTCCTTTCGGGCAAAACATATATTAGGTACCAAATTGTATCAACACATTATCGACATTTAGTTTAGAAATGTTTTTCCATGTCTGGAACACACTCTCTTTATCTGTTGCAGCAACTTCCTTTCACTTACACACTTTTAAATGCTGTACATTGGAACATGTCGTCCATTAAAGGCCAGATTTACGGTATTTCCCCGAACGCTGGTGAAATCAGTAGGCTTCTAGCCTTTGCCCACCAGAAGAGATATATATATATATATATATATATATATATATATATATATATATATATATATATATATATATATATATATATATATATATATATATATATATATATATATATATATATATATATATATATATATATATATATATATATGATTGCATGTATTTATGTAAATGTTCATTTAATTCATCACAAGGTCCCGATAAGTAATCATTTGGGTAAACGCACATGTCACAACTAAAATTCGCTTTGTCTATCATACACACACACACACACACACACACACACACACACACACACACACAATAAAAATATCTGACCTAAGCAGGAAATAATTAATGGTCTAATAATAAAAAAAATATATTCCATTTAAAATTACATATTTTAATTTAAAATCAAAAGAATAATTCTGCCATAATATCTGAATAGCTTATTTAAACTTTTTATTCTCCTATAGAATTAAAGAATAAAAAAAATAAAAGAAAAAAAAAGAAAGAAAAACAAGAAAGTCACTTTTTTATTAAAAAAAAGAAAAAAAAAGAAAAAAAAAGAAGAAAAAGGTTTACCCTCCAAAAAACTACTTTATCAAATAGCAAGTTAATAAAAGAATTCTGCGAGCGAAAAAATTCATGGATTCTATATTTTAATCCAACGTCTGCGAAGAAGAAAACGGGGACAAATGCGAAACGAAATAGGGAGATATTTCACCCAGGACACAATACTTATTTTTACTGCTTCGACCCATCCTTATATTCCCTGCCTTTTTGACGCTTACGATATAAAAGAAGATCACAACTGTTTCCCCCCTGCTGAGGAACGAGTCAAATTGAATCTTTTAAGAAAGATGTGAGACATTGTTATATTAAAAGTCGAAAGGGAATGAAAGGGCGAGAAAAAGATACTAATTTATAATCAGTGTTAAAAGTGGTTGTCAGTGATTGTGTAGATTTTCTTTTTCAATAAAATTAGTTTTAATATGCTAATAATTGTTTTCCTTTTTATTGCCTATTATTATTTTTTCTTTATTTAAGTTAGTTTTAATATGCTAATAATTGTTTTTCTTTTTATTGCCAATTATTGTTTTTCTTTATTGAAGATAGTTTTAATATGCTAATAATTGTTTTTCGTTTTATTGCCTAAAATGCCAATTATTATTTTTTCCTATATTGAAGTTGGTTTTAATATGCTAATAATTGTTTTTCTTTTTATTCCCAATTAAAATTCCAGTTATTAATTTTTCTTTATTGAAGATAGTTTTAATATGTTAATAATTGTTTTTCTTTTTATTGACAATAAAATGCCTACTATTATTGTTTCCTATATTGAAATTAGTTTTAATCTGCTAATTATTGTTTTCTTTTTTTGCCAATAAAATGCCAATTATTATCTTTGTTGTATTGAAGATAGTTTTAAAATGCTAATAATTGCCAATTATTAGTTTTAAAATGCTAATAATTGTTTTTCTTTTTATTGCCAATTAAAATGCCAATTATTATTTTTTCCTATATTGAAGTTAGTTTTCATAAGCTAATAATTACTTTTCTTTTTATTGCCAATTAAAATGTGTTATTTTTTTTCCTTCATTGAAATTAATTTTAATATACTTATAATTGTTTTTCTTTTTATTGTCAATTAAAAGGCCAATTATTATTTTTTTTCTTTATTGAAAATAATTTTAATTAATATGTTTATAATTTTTTCCTTTTTATTGCTAATTAAAATGCCAATTGATTTTCTTTTGATTGAAGATACTTTTAAAATGCTAACAATTATCTTTTTTTATTGAAGATACGTTTAAAATGTTAATAATTGTTTTTTCCTTTATTGAAGATAGCTTTAAAATTCTAATAATCGTTTTCCTTTTTATTGAAAATGATTTTTAAATGGTTATAATAAATGGAGAAGTCTATAAGAATAGTTTTTTAAAGAAAGTTTTAAAATGATAATAAAGTTGTTTGACTGATAGTATTAAAATGTTAATAATTGTATGTGTGCGTGTGTGTTGTATTTATTTATTTTTTTACTTAAGATAATTTTAAATTGCTAATTATTGTTTTTATTAAAGACAATTTTAAAATTCTTATAATTGCCTTCTTTTTTAATTAATTGAAGATTGTTTTTAAAAGTGTTAAGATACTCACTCGCTGAAAACCTTGATAAATTTGTACAGAAATAAATAATAAAATATTATTTAACGTTAAGCTTGTCAAATAATGTAGTTTGAATTTGAAAGGAAGAAAAATTTACTATTTATTAAACATCAAATAATATAATTATATCTTTAACAAGCCCCATTAATACTAAATAAATAAATAAATAAGTAAAGAATGAAAAATAAATAAATAAAAAATAAATAAATAAATATAAATAAATAAATAAATAAATAGATAAGTAAATAAATAAATAAATAAAAAATAAATAAATAAATAAATAAAAGAAATAAATAAAAAAATCAAAATAAATAAATAAATAAATAAATAATAAATAAAAATGAATAAATAAATAAATAGAAAATAAATAAATAAATGAATAAATAATATATAAATAAAAAATAAATAAATAAGTAAATAGATAATAAATAAATAAAAATTAAATAAATAAATAAATATGTAATAAATAAATAAATAAATAAATAAATTAATAAATAAATATATAGTTTTATATGTAACTATAAAATTTGCAAATAGAAAGCAGTTTCGTATAATTATAGTCATAAAAGAAGACTATGCCTGTTGCTATACGGAAATGAGGGCAATTTTGCTAAAGTAAAATGAAGATAAAAATGAAATCTATAAAAAATAATTAAAATAAATCTATCTTGTAATAAGTTCTATTAAAAGATAATTAAAATACATTTATTTTATAAGATCTATAAAAAAATTTAATTAAAACATTTATCTTTAGCAATATCTATTTAAAAAAAATGTAATTAAAATAATTGTCTTATTAAGTGTAAGGCAAGATGAAGAATACTGTAAGTCAGAATATGAGTTCATTAAATGTATTATCCATTAATAAAATGACTAAACACCTGATCCTGTTGTGTTAGTGACATTTTTTTTTTTTTTTTTTTTATTTTATTTTGAAAAATATTTTTTTTTTTTTTCTGATCTTTCCTCCCCAAGATATTTTTCAAAAAAAAAAAAAAAAAAAAAAAAAAAAAAGAAAGGAAGACAGACATATGATGACTATGGCACAGTAGCTGAAAACACCTGATCTCTCTATCCATGATCACCCCTTCAGTTTTCTTTTTTTTTTTCTTTTTTATTTTTTTTATTTTGTTTTATTAGTTTTCTTATAGAATGAGAGTGGTAGTATGGACGTGTATATTTGCACATCGGAACATTAAAATATTAGAATGTAATGCAAACACAATTGAGCTGTTGTCAAACTGCATCAGAATCGCACCTCCACTTTAATTCATACAAAATAAAATAGTAAATTAAAGAAATTTTATTTTATTTAAAGAAATAGTGAATTAAATGAAATAAATGAAATTTATTTTAGTCAAAATAAAGTGAAAGGAAGTTATCATAATATTTGTATGGATTTAATGTTAAGATTTTAAAATAATATATATATATATATATATATATATATATATATATATATATATATATATATATATATATATATATATATATATATATATATATATATATATATATATATATATATATATATATATATATATATATATATATATATATATATATATATATATATATATATATATATATATATATATATATATATATATATATATATATATATATATATATATATATATATATATATATATATATATATATATATATATATATATATATATATATATATATATATATATATATATATATATATATATATATATATATATATATATATATGTATATATATATATATATTCCCAAAGCACCCAAACACTGAAGAATTATAATTTATTTTCCAACGTTTCGAGAACTCACCATTCACATCTTCAAGACAACTATAATAAAATAATGAAAAAAAAAAAAAAAATGATAAAATCAAGAAAAATAATTTTAGAAATTATAAAATCATAAAAATTAAAATTATAAGATATGGAAAGATAAAACACCCAAAAATTAAAAATTGCAAATGTGTAAATAATGAAATGTCTAAAAACTATTATAGTACACCATAACAATTACCATTCATCAATCAGAGTAATACTATATTATAACAACGAATTGCCATATCGGGGCTCAAATAGTAGAGTGATTGACTCACGAAATAGAGGGAGCCGGTTCGATCCCACTTGGGGATCTTAGGTATATACTTCCTAGAAAAGTTCCTCAACGAATTGCCATATCGTGGCTCAAACGGTAGAGTGATTTACTTACGTGTTTGAGGGTGCCGGTTCGATCCCACTTGGTGATCTTAGATATGTACTATCTGGAAAAGTTCCTCTCCTAGAATAGGGCAATGCCCGTGAGATATGAACTTTTTAAATAAATAAATAAATAAAAAAAATTACTGTTTAAAAAAAAACTGTAATCTTATTTATCTAATGGTGGGCCATAATAGTTTTCAGTCA
>SEYY01022498.1:192500-195000 GCA_009176605.1 Armadillidium nasatum
TACTCCATACAAGGACGATTAGGACTCTTAAATAATTGGAGCAATTGTTCTGAAGGAAATAATTCTCGTAATCGGAACACTATTCCCAGCTTCTTTGAAGCCGCCTTAGCAACCATTATGATATGAAGTTTCCAAGAAAGTTTATTGTTTATATTCAGATTTAAGAATGTTAATGTTGTTTGCAGGTAAGACGGAAAAGCCGTCGAAAGAGATAGGAAAAATAGGAAGTGTTTTTGAGAGGGATATGTGAAGAAGTCGAGCTTTAAAGAGTTGAATTTCATAAGATGTCTATAATCCTACCGGGGAATCCCGTCCGGATCGGCAAGTATAGAGTCAGAAAGTTAAAGACAAGAAGCAACTGTAGAAGAGAAAGAAGAAGCAGCTTTCAAATGAGTAGAAGAATGGATTGTCGAGTCATCTGCATATGAATGGATAGGGTTAGATGAGCAGCTAATAACATCATTAATGAAAAATAAGAATAGCGTAGGAGGCAAAACAGAACCCTGAGGAACTCCACTCATTGACAGGAAAGGAAGAAGTTGCCCTATCAGAAACAGCCGAAATGGAACGATTATATATATATATATATATATATATATATATATATATATATATATATATATATATATATATATATATATATATATATATATATATATATATATATATATATATATATAACCCTAGGGAGACCATGATTCTCTTGTCGATCTGTAGTTGACCTTGAAAGCTTAAGACAAAGATCAGAATTAATCGAACAATCCGAAACATTTGATAGAGGTTCAAAGGATTGAAAAATCTTGGAAAGTATTCTGCAAATTTGAGTCTAACGACGAAGGAATCCGAAGGAGGTTGAAGAGGCTTTCTTTTCACTTTGTCGCCAAATAACCGTTAAAAGAGTTAAGAAAAACTTTTTAATTAAAATAATAATAATAATAATAATAATAATAATAATTATCATTATTATTATTATTGTCAATAATTATCAATAATAATAAAAATAATAATAATAAATAATAATAATAATAATAATAATAATAATAATAATAATAATAATATAATAATAATAATAATAATAATAAAAATAATAATAATAATAATAATAATAATAATAATAATAATAATAATAATAATAATAATAATAATAATAATAATAATAATAATAATAATAATAATAATAATAATAATAATAATAATAATAATAATAATAATAATAATAATAATAATAATAATAATAATAATAATAATAATAATAATAATAATAATAATAATAATAAGAATAATTTCAGTCAAATATAAGATGTTATGTAAGAAGAATTGTTTCTCAGTTTTATATTTAAAATATAAATATGATAAAAAAATATTTCTTTACGTTTTCTGTTTTTCGAATCCAACTCTTTCATAAATATTTAAATTCAATTTATGAATTATTCATAAAGAAAAATGATAATGTAAAAATGTGGCAATGGAACCATTATTATTATTATTATTATTATTATTATTATTATTATTATTATTATTATTATTATTATTATTATTATTATTATTATTATTATTATTTTATTATTATTATTATTATTATTATTATTATTATTATTATTATTATTATTATTATTATTATTTATTATTATTTATTATTTTATTTATTTTATTTATTTTTTTTTATTATTTTTATTATTTATTATATATTATTATATTATTATTATTATTATTATTATTATATTATATTATTATTTATTATTATTATTATTATTATTATTATTATTATTATTATTATTATTATTATTATTATTATTATTATTATTATTATTATTATTATTATTATTATTATTATTATTTGTTCGTTTTTTTAGCATCCATTTCTAGAATTTTTAAAGTTAATTTTAACGTCTTATTCTTAGCATAAAATATCAAGGTCGTGATTCTTTGAATTTCATAAACTCTATATTTCATTCGATGTTTTAGCATTTCGATTATTCAAAATCAAATCAAAATCAAATCAGAATCAAAATCAAAATCAAAATCAAATCAAATCAAATCAAATCAAAATCAAATCAAATCAAATCAAATCAAAATCAAAATCAAAATCAAATCAAATCAAATCAAAATCAAAATCAAATCAAATCAAAATCATCAAATCAAATCAAAATCAAAATCAAAATCAAAATCAAAATCAAATCAAAATCAAAATCAAATCAAAATCAAAATCAAAATCAAAATCAAATCAAATCAAAATCAAAATCAAAATCAAAATCAAAATCAAAATCAAAATCAAAATCAATCAATCAAATCAAAATCAAAATCAAATCAAAATCAAAATCAAATCAAATCAAATCATCAAATCAAAATCAAAATCAAAATCAAATCAAAATCAAATCAAATCAAATCAAAAGCAAAATCAAATCATTTGTGAAGTTGTAGTTTTCCATAAGTCGTCTGCCATGATGGTATTACTCCATGCTCGTTGTACAAGAAAAACAAAAATCACACAAATATCGCG
>SEYY01022498.1:225000-227500 GCA_009176605.1 Armadillidium nasatum
TATATATATATATATATATATATATATATATATATATATATATATATATATATATATATATATATATATATATATATATATATATATATATATATATATATATATATTATATATATTATATATATATATATATATATATATATATATATATATATATATATATATATATATATATATATATATATTATATATATATATATATATATATATATATATATATATATATATATATATATATATATATATATATATATTATATATATTTCAAGATTTATATATATAAATATATATATATATATATATATATATATATATATATATATATATATATATATATATATATATATATATATATATATATATATATATATATAATATATATATAATATATCATTTAGAAAGAGAGAAAGTTTAATATCTTTCCGAAATTAAATTTACATGAATATAAATTTAAGCAATGGAGAAACGTATTTCCAGAAATAAAAAAAAACTTTTTTACTTTTTTGAAGTTTGAAGCGAAGTCAAACTACTTTTAAATTTCCCGTAACTTGAGCAAACTTTGTCAAAGTTATATATAGTAAACTCTGGGAAAAGGTTATCTGGATAAGATTAGTCCGAAATAAGTGGATTAAGTCTCCTTATACTCAGAGCTAAAAAGTTGCAATCACCGATTCTTAAAAGCAGTTTTATATAGTCTATAGCTCGGTTTTTTGGTGTAAATCTTGGCCTTTAATGGCTTTTCATAAAAGCTTCTTTTAAGGTAGAATGTCTGTAGACGAGATCAAATTGACCTATAGGCTTTCTCTTCTCTCTCTCTCTCTCTCTCTCTTTTCCCCTTCATTACTTATTTTTATTACTCTCTCTTGTACTTCTATCTTTTCCCTCATTCTTTTTCTAGTTTTTCTAACTTTCTCTCTCTCTCTCTCTCTCTCTCTCTCTCTCTCTCTCTCTCTCTCTCTCTCTCTCTCTCTCTCTCTCTCTCTTTCTCTTCACTTTCATTCCTTATTTTTATTACTCTCTCTTGTACTTTACATCTATCTTTTCCCTCATTCTCTTTTCTATTTTTTTCTAACTCTCTCTCTCTCTCTCTCTCTCTCTCTCTCTCTCTCTCTCTCTCTATTCACTTTCATTCCTTATTTTTATTACTCTCTCTTGTACTTTACTTCTATCTTTTCCCTCATTCTCTCTTTCTATTTTTGTCTGACTCTCTCTTTCTCTCTCTCTCTCTCTCTCTCTCTCTCTCTCTCTCTCTCTCTCTCTCTCTCTCTCTCTCTTCACTTTTATTCCTTATTTCCTTATTTTTATTACTCTCTCTTGTACTACTATCTTTTCCCTCATTCTCCCTTTCTATTTTTTTCTGACTTTCTCTTTCTCTCTCTCTCTCTCTCTCTAGATAAAATTGATCCAAATGCTTCTCATCCCTCTCTCTTTTCACTTTCATTCTCCCTCTCTGTCTCTCTCTCTCTCTCTCTCTCTCTCTCTCTCTCTCTCTCTCTCTCTCTCTCTATTACCGGTTATTCTGTACTTTCCTTTTTCATTCTCTCTCTTCATTTTTTTTTTTTTTTTATGTTTTATTATATATATATATATATATATATATATATATATATATATATATATATATTATATATATATATATATATATATATATATATATATATATATATATATATATATATATATATATATATATATATATATATATATATATATATATATATATATATATATATATATATATATATATATATATATATATATATATATATATATATATATATATATATATATATATATATATATATATATATAAATATTACATATGTATTCTAATATGTAAACCTATGAATGCATTTTCAACTGTACATGTGCCTGCCGTTGTTAGCTCAATAAGAGTTTGATATATTTAAATGACCTGCAGTTGATGTTGCAGAAAATTTCTTCCGCTTCCGCAATTTCGGATAAATTTTACTTGGGGATTTAAAACAAAGGAACGTATAAATATAGTCTAATTTATTTTACGAGTTGAATGTATAGCATATTTACACATACACACACAGATTAATATATATATATATATATATTAATATATATATATATATATATATATATATATATATATATATATATATATATATATATATATATATATAATATATATATATATATATATATATATATATATAATATATATATATATATATATATATATATATATATAAAATAATAACCCGTGGAATGAATTTAAAATTTCTAAACTGCTTGTAGGGATTCGAACACTAACCTCTTAAACGGTAAGACAGAGCTTTACCACCACACCACGATAGTACAAAAAGAATTACATCGAGAAAGCTCATGAACAACAGCCATGACGACAGACTCGAAGGACCCTCCCTATTAATATATATATATATATATATATATATATATATATATATATATATATATATATATATATATATATTAGTCGGATGACTGTATTATCAGCATGGTGGAGGCT
>SEYY01022498.1:255000-257500 GCA_009176605.1 Armadillidium nasatum
TACTCTAGGGCAACAACTTTGATTTTACTACTAATATTCATCTAATATTATTTTATTATTACTGTCATTATAATTATTACAATTACTGGTATTTTAATTTTTATTGCTATGTTTAATATTGTATTTACATTAATTTTGATATTACTATCAATACTCTCAAATGTAAATTAGCTTTGAAATCAGTATAAAAGCCTCATTATCATTGCTAATACAAACATTATTATCATCATCGTTATTTTTATTATAGTTGATAATAGTATTAGTACTTACTTACCATAATTATTATGATCATTATTATAATACTTCGATCATTATCGTACTTGCGAATATCTTCTTTTTCCCATCATTATTACTTATAATATTTATCATAATATTATTATTAAAATTAATAATGTTATTACTATTTTCATTATTATTAATTTTATAAGATAATTGTATAATTAGCATGATCTTTATCCCCCGTTTTGTTATATGAACCATTTTAGTATTTACTTTTAATAATAAAATTAAATAACTTATTTAAACTACTAAACCTTGGGGCTCAATGGAAACCACTGTGTATCCCTTTAGAAGTCCCTTTTCTGAGAACTGTACAGTCACTTCATTACTATTACCATTGTTGTTTTCATTGTATTATTATTATTATATTATTGTCGTTATTAATATTAGTATAATTAGTAGCATAGGACCTACTGCATTTTGTAAATTACAATGTACGTTCAAAGAATAAAAAAATTTGAATTTTGAATTTGAATTTGTATTGCTCAATATTATTATAATAATTATTGTTATAATAATAATAATAATAATAATAATAATAATAATAATAATAATAATAATAATAATAATAATAATAATAATAAAAATAATAAAAATAATAATTATTATTATTATTATTATTATTATTATTATTATTATTATTATTATTATTATTTTTTTATTTTTTATTACTATCGTTATTATAATTAAGTTTTTATTATTATTATTATTATTATTATTTTTGTAATTATTATTATTTTACAACTACTAATTTTAACTTAAAGTATTTTTGATCTACAAATATGAACATGGTAATTAAATGTTACAGAAACTTTCAAGTATTTGAAAATTTACACGAAAAAAATATTTGAAAAAATAAACTTTTGAAAAAAAAAATAAAAAATAAAAATTAAAAAAAAAATAAAATATAAACAAAGCAATTTTCTTGAATATCAATTCAAGTTCTTCTTCTTTATTTGAAAATTTCTTGAGGCAAATGACGTTTTTAATAAAGATGAAGCTTTTAATATTCAATTTGACAAACATTAAAATATAAAAGTTTTTTTTTTTTTTTTTTTTTTTTAACTTTTTTTTCGATATACTTTATTGTATTTCTATTTTTCAGTGCCAAAAATTTGTAGTTCTTTGATGTATAAAATTTTTATTTGACTCAAACAAAAAATTTTTTTTCAAGAAATTTATTTAAATATTTTGACCTTTTTTTCAATCATTGGAAACATTTTTTGCTATATACGTACATTCGAAATTAAAAATTTAAACAATAAAAAACTTATTATTTATACATAAATAAATATAATTATGAAAATATTATATTTATTATATTATAAAGCTAATTTTGAGTTTTTATTACCATTCTAAGATTACTTACAGAGTATTTATCCTGAACATCTTTTGTAGTACTGATAACCCAAGAGAATATCAGCACAAAATTGAAATTCTTATGGTATGACGTCATATAGATAAATTACGTCATATAAATACATGACGTCATATAGATAAATGACGTAATATAAATAAAGTCATGCTGATAGACAGATATTAATTTTGGAAATCACTTGACTCATTCAATTTTCCTACAATTGTTATTATTATTACTTTTAATTGTCATTAATTTATATTATTATGGGTACTATTGTACTAGTGATGGCATCCGCATCCGCATCCGCACAAAAATCAACATCCGCATCCGCATTCGAAAAATCAACATCCGCATCCGCATTTTCGAAAATTCAACATCCGCATCCGCATCCGCATCCGCACTTTCGAAAATTCAACATCCGCATCCGCATCCGCATCCGCATTCGCAAATTGGAAAATATGACATCCGATCCATCACTTTATTGTACTTAACTTACATTATTAATATTATTATTATTATTGCTATTACTATGTTTATTATTTCTCATTATATTTATGCATCATATTTGTATAATAATGGATATTTAATTATATTTATGTAATATTTATCAACTAAACTTTGGGGTTCAAAGGAAACCAATGTGCTTCCCCTTAGAAGCCCCTTTTCAGAGCAATGTACAATAAATTATAAATATTGTATCTAGTAGAGTAGGACCTACTGAAACACTGTATAACCTTTAATTATACCTTTGAATAAAAATTTTGGAATTTGGAATTTGTAATTATTATTTTTTATTATCATTATTTTTATTATAATTACATTAAAAATTACTATTGTTATAATTATTTTTATTATAAATGT
>SEYY01022498.1:270000-272500 GCA_009176605.1 Armadillidium nasatum
TATATATATATATATATATATATATATATATATATATATATATATATATATATATATATATATATATATATATATATATATATATATATATATATATATATATAATATATATATATATATATATATATATATATATATATATATATATATATATATATATATATATATATATATATATATATATATATATATATATATATATATATATATATATATATATATATATATATATATATATATATATATATATATATATATATATATATATATATATATATATATATATATATATATATATATATATATATATATATATATATATATATATATATATATATATATATATATATATATATATATATATATATATATATATATATAATATATATATATATATATATATATATATATATATATATATATATATATATATATATATATATATATATATATATATATATATATATATATATATATATATATATATATATATATATATATATATATATATATATATATATATATATATATATATATATATATATATATATATATATATATATATATATATATATATATATATATATATATATATATATATATATATATATATATATATATATATATATATATATATATATATATATATATATATATATATATATATATATATATATATATATATATATATATATATATATATATATATATATATATATATATATATATATATATATATATATATATATATATATATATATATATATATATATATATATATATATATGCATGCAAGAGGTTTTCTTCATAAACATAAAGAATTCTAAATATTATTTAAGAATAAATAGAGATAGATCAAGAAAATACTTAAAATAGCCTTATAAGAAAGCAAAATAAATACCTTGCAAAAGATGATAAATCATTCCTGTTACTTTAATTCATCATTTCCTCTATTCATCATTCCGTGATTTTGGTAAAGGATGGAATGATTATGAAGGAAAAAAAAAAAAAATGATAAAAAAAAAAATTTTTTTTTTGAGTGATGAAAAAAAAAAAAAAAAAAAAAGGAAGAAAAAAGAAGAAAAAGAAGAAGAATCATTTTTAGAAGTTATTCTTTATGTATCCAAGGAGCTTTCAAAAAGCAATAAGAAGCTAGCCTCTCTCTCTCTCGTATTCAATAGACTCACTGAGTCTTTTCTTCTTGGCTGTAATAATAATAGGAAAAATATATTTCTTTTTTTTTTTTTGAGGCCTTTTTTCCATGCATAACAAGTATCTTATCTCCTAAATCTCTTATCTAAATGTATTTGCAGATGATACGACTAGAGTGTATTTGTTTTCCAGTTTCAAATATACTTGCAAACATACATACTTACATATTTAATCAAATGTATATATATATATATATATATATATATATATATATATATATATATATATATATATATATATATATATATATATATATATATATATATATATATATATATATATATATATATATATATATATATATATATATATATATATATATATATATATATATATATATATATATATATATACATACATATATATATATATATATATATATATATATATATATATATATATATATATATATATATATATATATATATATATATATATATATATATATATATATATATATATATATATATATATATATATATATATATATATATATATATATATATATATATATATATATATATATAATATATATATATATATATATATATATATATATATATATATATATATATATATATATATATATATATATATATATATATATATATATATATATATATATATATATATATATATATATATATATATATATATATATATATATATATATATATATATATATATATATATATATATATATATATATATATATATATATATATATATATATATATATATATATATATATATATATATATATATATATATATATATATATATGCTCCTAAAGATATTAAAAAGGACATATTAAAAAAGACTTAAGAGAGGAAGCAGTTTCTTATTTAGATCTGTCAAAGAAACGTGTTTGGCTTAAAGGCGTCTTTTCTCCAGTAAAAGTTGTTGACATTTGATTAAATTTCTAAATTAATTTAATATTTTTCTTCTCTACTTATATATATATATATATATATATATATATATATATATATATATATATATATATATATATATATATATATATATATTATATATATATATATATATATATATATATTAGCTTAAGGTTTATTTCAAATTATAAATAAATTGACTAATATATTTAAAATGTATTTTAAATATATTTTTTAAAATAAAATAATTGTTAATCATTTATTACCATAAAATTAAATCCCTTTTTAAAATTTTAATAACTTTGAATTCAGTTAGACTGAAAAGGGAAGTTCTGCCTATGGGGTTAGGAATCCACATATCCACATAGGACATAAAGGGGGGATGGGGGAAGAGT
>SEYY01022498.1:295000-297500 GCA_009176605.1 Armadillidium nasatum
TTCCTAAAAGAAATTTTAAGAATTGTAAAATAGTTTTTGTTGAATTTGTATATGATAAAACTTATTGATGTACCTTGGTCATTAGACATTCATGCTTGAGAATTTGCAAACTGGTGTATAAATTTTATGCACGATGGATGAGAAAGAAGACGTGATTTGTATTACTGCAATAAATCATTAACTATCAGAAACTAACACTTGAGTTATTCTGCACGACTGCATTAAGTATTTCAATTCATCTATTTTAAAAATAAACAAACCTCAGCTTTGACTTCGGAATATAAATGAAAATTTTTCGTCGTGTATTACTGGTTATGTAAATTGTAAAATAAAAAAGAGAGAGAAAGAGAGAGAGAGAAAGAGAGAGAAAGAGAAAGAGAGAGAGTGAGAGAGAGGAACAGAGAGAGAGAGAGAGAGGAACAGAGAGAGAGAGCGAGAGAGAGTGAGAGAGAGGTACAGGGAGAGAGAGGAACAGAGAGAGCGAGAGAGAGTGAGAGAGAGGAACAGGGAGAGAGAGGAACAGAGAGAGAAAGATAGGTAGAGAGAGAGAGTGATAGAGAGAGAGAGAGAAAAAAAAAGACAGAGAAGTCTTCCGAGATTTTCATAATAAATATTCATCAAAAATTTTGACACTTAAAAATCAACATCATTAGAACTAGGATTTCGTGACTCGAATTTTTCTCTTTTTGAGATGTTAAATCAAATTTTTGGACGAAAAAAAATTGGACAAAAAATAAAAAAAAATTTTAAGAACTTTTCGTCAAGTCAAATTTCCATATAATTATGATTGACAGCCATCAAAGAAGCTTTCCACAAAAATTGTTTATTTTCGTCTTCAAACTAAGATAGAAAATTTATAGATAAAGAAAATAATCATTTCAAATGTAGTCTCATATAAATATATATATATATATATATATATATATATATATATATATATATATATATATAATATATAATATATATATATAATATATATATATATATATATATATATATATATATATATTATATATATATATATATATATATATATATATATATATATATATATATATATATATATATATATATATATATATATATATATATATATATATATATATATATATATATATATATATATATATATAGGCTTTGAAATACATGAATAATCAAGCAATTTTGTAAACTGTATTGCTGAAGCTTTTTTTATTTCAAAATGTCAGGATATTGCTAAAATATATATATAAATATATATATATAATATATATATATATATATATATATATATATATATATATATATATATATATATATATATATATATATATATATATATATACAGACACCTTAAAATACATATACAGAATACTAAATCAACTTTTAAACTATTTGAAGTGATTAATAAAGTAAAAGTTAAATAGAGTTAGACAGTGAAATAAAGTCAACCATAATAATCACCACAGAATAATTGAAGAAATATTTAGGATGTTAACTACTGAAAAACTATTGTTATAGACATAAATAAAAGGTATTTCATTAATTTAAGATGATATACTGTTGTTTATATCAGATCATAATGATATAAAATGAATGGTAATGGATCTTGGTAGAACTACCATAGTAAAAAGTAAAGTTCAATAAGCACATAACTACCACAATAATAATGGTCAGAAATACATCTAAGAACAATTTAATGAATATAGTTACCTTGAATGACATATCTTCACACCGTAAACAAATAAATGCAATCCTAAGGATAATGTAAATATTTTGGAGCATTATGGCTAAGTTAGGTTAGGTTAGGAAATAAAAAAGTACGTGTTACCTGACATGACATAGGGTTGTTAGGTAGGATAAGAGAAGTAAAATCTATTAAAATCTTACTGACTGGATAAGATTACAATCAAAATTAAAAAGAGGTAATAATCACAAGTAAAACAAATGAAATGGAGGTGATGGGTAGTTCATTAGAAGGAATGATGACAGATGCAAAAATAATAAATATTAAACGGGGAATCAATTAAATCTTAAATTCTGAAGGAAATGGCTACGCAAAAGGTATACAGATGAAATTAATAAGTAATGTAGAAGTAAACTGGCAGCAAATGCCCATACCAACATACAAAGTTAGAAGCATCTAGAAGTATATATATATATATATATATATATATATATATATATATATATATATATATATATATATATATATATATATATATATATATATATATATATATATATATATATATATATATATATATATATATATATATATATATATATATATATATATATATATATATACAATCTCTAATAATAAAAATATATATAAAATATAAAAGTGTTCGCAAGCAAAAAAAAAAAAAAAAAAAAAAAAAAAAAAAAAAAAAAAAAAAAATGGAAAAAAAAACTATCTTGAAATCCATCAACTTTAATTTACAAACATATTTCAAAAGGGAATAAAAATAAAAAAGTTATTGAAATAAAGATTTTTTTTTTTTTTTTTTATGAAAAA
>SEYY01022499.1:0-5000 GCA_009176605.1 Armadillidium nasatum
ATACTGATGATCTGAAAGAAGGGAATGAGACTCCAAATAATCCAGGAAATGAGATTTGATGAGGGTTTCAAGAATTTCAGATAGAACACAAGGGAGAGCTATAAGTCGATAGTTGGAAGAAAATTAGTTCCATTTAGAAAGCTAGTCTTAAATTTAATTTTTATCCTACAAATAGTTAACTAAACCATATAATACATGAAATTTATTAAGCTAAATTATAGACAAATGTGTCAAGTAAGCATGGAAAACCAAACCACCCAACACTGCAGTTACCAAAAGTATTGTCAAAAATATCATTTATAAAATGTAAGAAATTCAAAATAAACACAGGTGCTGAATCTAATTATTTTTATGGTAATTCATAAAATACACAATACTCCATTGATCTTCAACCTTTTTATCTCACAGCCAGTCATTTAAAAGAGATTGATAATAGGTTCATAAGTCAAACTAAGAATTTTCTTATTAAATTTATTATTAAAAAGTATATTGTTAATCATAATTTTCAAAAGATTTTGAAAGTCTTGTGCATATTATTATTTTTACACATTAAATCAAGATGTTATTGAAAAAATGCCATTCATTTAAAGATGAAATTTTCAGATATACTTTCCATTCAAATACAAACATGAGTAAAAATAAAAGCCTTTGATTACATAAAAATATCAGTGAAAAGCTTGTAAATGTTATTGCCTCTTGAGTTTTCTTGTCTGAGGTTGAATGATGATGGCCATGTCCTCAAGTCTTCCTCCAGTATCTTAAGCATTAAACTTCTTGCTTTTCATGTTCTTAACAGAGAAGCTAACCTCATATAAGTACATTGTTGAGGAAGGAAGAAACTTCAGTTGCCTTCTTTGTAATGTTTTGAAACGACAACCTGAATGAAGTCATCTTATTTATATGTGGTTCAGTTTGTCCTATGTGATTTCTGATTTCCATTATCTCACCCTTTCAGCAATTTATATTATATTATATATATATATTATTATATATATATTATTATATATATATTTATATATATATATATAGTATATATATATATATTTATTGGAATTAAATTTGAATTAAAGATTAAATCTAATTATCCTATATTTTGAGGTGTTTAGTAAACTTTATTTAAATAATTATGTAATATGAATGTGAATGCTACCAAGGCTACTTTATATTTTTTAAAAGATGGCTTGTAAAATAAAATCCTTCAGAAATTTTTTCTCAGAAGTAGATAGGTAATTCCGGTTCTGGCTGGTACCGAAACTGAAAAAAATTGAAAATTCTGTCTGGAATTCTGGTACACCTGTGTATAATCATTTTATAAAGTTTGAAAAGAGAAGGGTAAGTGAGGTTGTTGTTGTATAGATTCTATTGTTTGAAATGACAATAGAAGTATAACTGTTATGTTATATGGTGACATGTTTTATTTACTGAATTTTGTCATAGTTTGGAACATTCACATTTTGAATAAATTCATTCTAAACTTGTATTTTAGACTATCGAGTAGTGATGTTGAATTATTACTTAATTGAATAAGAAAATACCATAATTAGATTTTACATTTCATTTAATTTTCGGTTCTATCATTTTGTATTTGGTGCTAGCCTGTATCTTAGCAAAATTTTTATATTTTTTTATTTTCAGATTTTATTTAAAAGCACAGTAAATAAAATTGTGACTTTCAGAATGGGAAGAATATTTTTAGAACACATGGGTGGAGTTAAAATGTACTCATGTGCTCAGTGCTACACAAACTTAACAAATAGAAAAGAACTTATCTCAACAAGATTCACGGGTGCAACTGGAAGAGCATTTCTCTTCAATAGAGTAGTCAATCTCACTTACAGGTACAGTCCAATATATAATTATATATATATATATATTATATATATATATCTAATTATATATATATATATATTATATAATATATATATATATATATATATATATATATATATATATATATATATATATATATATAATATATATATATATATATATATATATATATATATATATATATATATATATTATATATATATATATATGATAATAGTAAAATTATTTAATTGGTTTATTTTTTTTTTTTCAATTATTTTTTTTTTTTTTTTTTTTTTTTTTTTTTTTTTTTTTTTTTATTTTTTTACATCCATTTTTTTTTCTTAACTGCTAAATATTCTTTCAACATTTAATATTTCTTGTTTGTATTGAAAGTAAAATATTTAATTTGTGTAGGGGCTGCTTGTCTTGCAAGAAAAAGCATATGAAACAGTTATCCACTAACAAGTCCTACATTGATTGTCCAACCTACACCTCTTATTTTCTATTTTTCCACCAATAAAGTAGCAGCAGGGACTCTCGTCAATCATCTTGCTAATCCAAGGGCCAAAATAACTGTGAGCTGAACTTTCAAACCCCATGCCTTTATCATTTATTTTTTCTGTTCCTTTGGTTGCAAAATATTTCATTTGTGTGAACTACTAATAAGTCCTATAGAGATTGTCAAATATATACTCCTAACTTCCGCTTTTTCACCAGTAAAGTAGCAGCTTGGGCGGACTTCATTATTTTATAATTCAAAGTCAAAATATTGTGAACTAACTACAGACTCCAAACTACTTTAAATTTAAAAAAAAAAAATGTTATTTTTTTATTTTTTTTTACTAAATTTTTCAGTTATCTTAAACTTTTTTTTTAATCAGATTTTTTTATTTTAATAATAATTATAAATACTTGAACTCTGATAAGCAAACTGGTATAGCTGTTAAAGTCTGTTACGATTATAGGAGAGATGTGCGAACTGTAACCTTCATATCAGAATTTCATTCTTACATGTACTCTACAGGTAAAATCTGGAACACTTCTATCTTCCCAACTATATCTGACTTGCACATTTTCATAAGCCATGTATCGGCATGTATATTATTATTATTATTAAAATAAATTAATCTGATTATGGAACTAGTTTAAGATAACTGATGAATTTAGTACTGAATTATAGGCTTTTCGTAAATAACATTTTTAAAAAAAAAAAAAAAAAATTTAAAAGTAGTTTGGAGTCTGTTAGTTTAGTTCACAATTATTTTGACTTTTGAATTATAAAAATGAATGAAGTCCGCCCAAGCTGCTACTTTATTGGTGGAAAAAGAGGAAGTTATTAGTAGTTAGTAGTTATTAGTGGACTTATTAGTAGTCCACACAAATGAAATATTTTACAACCAAAGGAACAGAAAAAATAAATGATAAAGGCATGGGGTTTGAAAGTTCAGCTCACAGTTATTTTGGCTCTTGAATTAGCAAGATGATTGATGAGAGTCCCTGCTGCTACTTTGTTGGTGGAAAAATAGAAAATAAGAGGTGTAGGTTGGACAATCAATGTAGGACTTGTTAGTGGATAACTGTTTCATATGCTTTTTCTTGCAAGACAGGCAGCCCCTACATAAATTAAATATTTTACTTTCAATACAAACAAGAAATATTAAATGTTGAAAGAATACTTAGCAGTTAAGAAAAAAAAATGGATGTAAAGAAATTTAATGATAAAACAAGGAAAGAAAAAACTTTAATAATGAGGAACATTTATAATCTATATAACTTTATAAACACCAATTGAAATAGGCAGTTTTAATATTTAGTTTCAGTTTTATTATAAAAAAAAAAAAAAAAAAAAAAATAATTATATTATATATATATTATATTTTAAAATATATATATATAATATATATATAATATATTTTTTTTTTTTTTTTTTTTTTTTTTTTTTTATCAATTTATATATATTTTATATAAATATATATATATATTATTATGTTGGACTGTAGTAATGAGACTTTTAACTCTTCCAGTCAAGTGTTTGTAATAAGTTCTTACCAATAGCACTAGAAAGATACATTTTAATACTATGATATATGTAATAAATAAATTTTATTTATGCTAAATACATCTGCACTCAAATTCTAAGTAATGATATGAAACCGAAATTAAATGAAATGTAAAATCTAATTATGGTATTTCATTTTTCAATGAATAATAATCATCCTCTCTACTCGTTAAGTCTAATACAAGTATAGAATGTTTTATTCAAAATGTTAATGTTCCAAACTATGACAAAATTCAGTAAATAAAACATGTCACCATATAACATAACAGTTATACTTCTATTGTCATTTCAAACAATAGAATCTATACAACAACAACCTCACTTACCCTTCTCTTTTCAAACTTTATAAAATGATTATACTACAGGTGTACCAGAATTCCAGACAGAATTTTCAATTTTTTTCCAGTTTCGGTACCAGCCAGAACCGGAATTACCTAATCTACTTCTGAGAAAAGAATTTGCTGAAAGGATTTTATTTTACTTAACCCATAGCCCATCTTTTAACAAAATATAAAAGTAGCCTTGTGTAGTATTTAGATTCATATTCATATTATCATCTATATGAAATGATAATTAAATTAACACTCAAATCCCTCCAAAATTTTATATTATATATATATATATATATATATTATATATATATATATATATATATATATATATATATATATATATATATATATATATATATATATATATATATATATATATTGAAGAGGGTGAGATAATGGAAATCAGAAATCACATAGGACAAACTGAACCACATATAAATAAGATGACTTCATTCAGGTTGTCGTTCAAAATGCCCGTGTGTGAAAAAGGCAACTGAAGTTTCTCCTATCACTCAACAATGTACTTATATGATTAGCTTCTCTTTAGAACTCGAAAAGGATTTAATGCTTGAAGGGATGCTTTTGACGGACTAAAGCGTACTTTCACTAAAAGGAAGTGCACTGATCTCTATGGTTCTCCTTCTGATTAAAATATCTGGTCTCTTGAAAAAAATATCTCTAATAACTCCTGTAAATCTGCCTCTCCTACTCTTATTCGCTCATATTGTTTTGTAGCTAATGCTCCCTCTGAAAAGGCCAATCTCTTCTGCCTCCTTTTTTCCATCTAATTCCACTTT
>SEYY01022499.1:12500-65000 GCA_009176605.1 Armadillidium nasatum
CCTGTATGGAGTACGCTTCAAACATCTGGTGTGGCTCCACTCATATAGTTATGCTTGAGAAGGTGGAGTCAAGGGCATTTCGTCTCATCAACTCTCCGGCTCTTACTAACTCTCTTCAATCTCTTTCTGCCTGTCGAATTGTTGCGTCACTCTCTCTATACTATCGCTATTACAACGGACACTGCTCTTCTGAACTCTCTCGTTGCATACCTCCTCCATTGAGAAGAGCCCTGGCGACTCGACTTTCTACACAGTCTCATCCTTTCTCTGTCCAACTCTCCGACCCCAGACTTAACCGCTATGCTCAATCTTACAAATACTCTACTGGTAAAGTCTGGAACACACTCCCTTTATCTATTTTTCCAACTTCCTTTGACTTGCATACTTTCAAACGTCGTGTATCTGGACACGTCGGCCAACATAGACCTGGATAGAATTTTTCCAACTCCTTTGGAATATAGTAGGCCTCCGGCCTTTGCCCACCGGAGGAGATATAAAATATATATATATATATATATATATATATATATATATATATATATATATATATATATATATATATATATATATATATATATATATATATATATATATATATATATATATATTTTTATTTTTTTATTTCACTACTGGTGGATAAAGGTAAGAGGCCCACTAAAATTTCCACCAGAGTTAGGGAGAAATCTGAAACCTGTCAAATTAAAGGCCGACATGTCTCGATACACGCCTTCTGAATGTGTGTAAATCATAGGAAGGTTGGAAAATAGATAAATGGAGTGTCTTTCAGGCTTTACCAGTAAAGTGCATGTAAGATTGAGCATAGCGGTTAGGTCTGGTGTCAGAGAGTTGAACAGAGAAACGATGATACTGTGTAGGAAAACGTATTGCACGAGCCCTTTTCAATAGAGGAGGTATGCAACAAGGAATTCTTAAGGTCAGAGTTCATAGTAATAGCGATAGCATTGAGTCACTGAAAGAAAAAGACTAAAGAGAATTGATGGGAGAAAGAGAGTTGATAAGGCGAAAAACCTTAGACTCCACCTTTTCATGGATAGCTGTATGAATGAAGCTACCTCAGATTTGTTATGAATACTTCATTCAAGGAGAACAACACTCGTATAAAGAACAAGAAATTGGGGTGGAGTTAAGAAATTCTGAAGGCTTTTCATAACACCTAACCTCTTAGAATCTTTTTTAAAAAAAGAAGTAATGTGATCTTTCCAAGCAAGATCACGAGATAAAGAAGTACCGAAAACATTAAGGAGGAATGAAGGTTTGAAGTAGTTATCATAGTTGTGTGCAGGGCTGAGGAGCTGTTGAAAATTGTTTAAGCCCCGGCTCCATAGTCATTGTCAGATGTGGCTCCGGCTCTAGCTCTGAAGCTATTGATTTTAGTGGCTCCGGTTCCAGCTCCAGTTCCGTCTCCGTCTTTGATTTAATGATTTTCCAAATTCTTGAACAGTTGTGTAAGTTGTAAAGGCAGTTCCGATGTAATAGGACTCAAAACCTCATTCTTTTATAATAGTTTTGAGCTTGGCACAACTTTGCTCGCACAATACAAAGTCCCATTTTTTAAAAAATCAGTAAAACCAAATTTATAAATCAAAATGTACTCTTCATCAAAAGAAATAAACAATAATTTTAATTTTTTTTCAAAATGAATTTGCTTTAAGAAACGGTATAGCTTCAATTAGATCCTTTCTCATTGAGGCTTGTAAGTTTGAACGATTTATTTGAAGGGCCGAAAATAGGCATTCCCCACTAACTTCTCTTATTGTCATTAAAGTTCCAGTAGAAGCAACATTCTGAATTATTTTTGGATAATGTGAGATCGCCTTTAAGGCATTTAGCTTTAATGATCTATCTATTTTCTCTATAACGGACAAAGAACGAGATATATCAAGCTTAAATTTAGAAATAGGAGATCCTCGTTTACTATCTATTTTTCCTTCTGTTTGAGGGCATTTGGCTTTCAGATCTAGTGGAAGAGAATTCAAAAGTTTATATGATGAGTTGAAGAGAGCTGTAACGTATGTACAGAACATTACATGTGTTCTATTTCCCGATTTGGAAAATCGGGAAATGAACGCATGGTTCTTAAAATACGCATCGTTAGCACATTGGCGAAGAGAGCACAAGTGATCTCTGTCCTTAACTGCCGTTACATGGCTTCTTCAAAATTAACATGATTTTGACCAAAGATTGACACATCGGTGGAGAATTACTGGTTTCTTGCTGGAATCAGGGCCGAAGAATGAACGAGTGTATCTCTTCTAACAGTCATCTAAGCTCGATCTATCTAGTCTCGACTTTACCTTTTGTAATTGGTACTGATCCATTGTTTTCCAGAATTCAGTACCAGATCTTAATCTTCTGATCATAACGTTTGAATGAAATAAACCTTTAGTGGTAGAAGGCCACTTTAGAGTTCAATATCCGCTTGTCCTGTTCGCTCCCATTTCTGTGTCCGTATTAAAACCCTTGCAGAGCCTTGCTGGTATTCTAGATATGTCTGCGCCTTCTGAGCACAACCTGGGCCCATTCCTTCTGAATTTATTAGATAGCTCTTTTCAAGCTCTTTTGGATGATATGCCTGCTGGATTCTTGAGTGAGTTTGTATGGAGCCATTTTGTCGGTTTGGTAGTTCCTCTATTTTTTCTAGTCTTATGGGCTTCTTTAAGGTTTCGTATCAGATTTCCTTTCTTCTTAGTTTCCTGTTTATGTTGCTGTAAAAGCTTCGGTAATTTAGGCTGTCCTTTGCCTTGCTGCTTAGGATGCTCTTTCTGTAGCGCTTGGTTTTGTTATTGCCTTTGCAGTTTAATCTACATTTGGGTTTGTTGTAGCTCTTTGAACTTCTGTCGTTTTGGTTCCTTAGGAGTCTGGACATTTCGGTCTTGCCCTTCAAATGGAATGGCAGCTTGTGATGTATGTTACTTCCATGTATGTTTCCTTGCAGAACCTTGAGAGACTTCATGTACTGCGAGTTATCTTTCTTGATGAGGTTCCCTACAAGTCCTTCATTTCATACCTTCTTAATATCTTCCAAGCATTGTAGCTCCTTTGTTTCAGATCGAAATGCTACTATTGTATAAGCGATTGTTACTATATGTTCCACTGTTGCTTGTTGCGAGTTCCCAGAAATCTCTGGAGTCTTTCCAATAAACATCAGCCTAATCAAGATCTCAAGCCAAATGGCATATCCTTTCTTCCAAATGGCATAACTATATCCTGTGTGTAAAGATCTGTTGCTCGGCCTGTCCTCTTTCTTTGTGCAATAGGGTGTGGTGAAATATTTTTCAGATTCTGCAGCGATTTGGGTCTCTGTAAAACCTTAGTATGTGTCCAGGTCTTAAGAAATTTAAGCAATTTTTGTTCTTTCGTAATATTCCTCCTTTGTTGAATGGTTATATCTTCAAATTCCTAGCAAGCATAATGCTGTGCGCCTTGCTTGCAATGAATACATGTGAAAGACCGTATTTTTCTGTTACTTTGATCATTCGTGTTGGTTGCTACCTCTGTGGCAAAACTGCGAACCTTATTTGCTTACGAAGCTTCTTTGTGATTTAATCTCCTCTGTCTAGCCTTTCTTGTGGCACGATGGGGGCTGAAGAACTTGCATTTCTTGCTTGATTTTTTATAAACTTTGGAAAATGCTTAAAATGTGAGTAGGCTCCACTGTTTCTAGGCTATGCTACGGCAAATTTTAATACATAATCGTTCCATTTATGAACCAAATGCGCTTATTCTTTCTTTTTATAATGATAAAATTTTATCGGAGTCGTTTTGCCCGCTCAATCCTTGTGTAGAGGTTTTAACAATTTCACACTTTTCAAAGAAATGTACAAAGTTCCTTAATTAATTTACATCGCCTGGTTCGACATACGGCCACCCGTTAACCTTTCCTTAACCGTACTTGTAGCTATAAGCATGTTGTCAAATCTTTCATCCATGGCTTCTCTGGCTTGTTTAAGTACATCCATCGAATCTGCAAAAATATAGGCGTTTACTAACTCATGTACTTGACCGCTTGTGTATCTGTGAAGGTAGTAGAGGAACTTAGGTTGGACTTTTACAAATGTTTGACAAGAGAATGAAAACTAATTTTACAAGAGGCGTTCATAAGGAAGTCTCCGTCGAAGATCATTGGCTTTGATTTGTGTAACGAGGAACTTTTTAATGTGGCGCTTATTTCAGAAGAGGTGACTGAGGGAGGCGTGAATGTATTTGCGCTTGGATTCAAAAGATATTTATTAGAAGTTTGAGTTCCAGTTTCTTCTTTGTGACTATCTTCCTCAATGATTTCTCCGTTTTGTTGCTCGTTTGCCGTTACTATGGTTTCTTCATTGCTTAAAAGTCCGTTTGCTCTTGGGTTTCATAGGTAGGCATTAGTAGCTTGAATTCCAGTTCCTTTCTTCCCACAGTATTTCTCGACGATTTCTCATCCTTGTTGCACTTTTGCCGTTGCTGTTTTATTGCTTGAAAGTTCGTTGCTCCTGCATTAAGGTTAGGCTGTTTGCAGACGTTTTCTGGAAGCTTGATGCATCGTTGTTTCTCTCTTTCTTCGAAATGAGGCTGTATATTCGTACCTTTATCTTATGTGCCCTTTGGTTGGCTGCTTCAAACTTCTCTTCTTCTTTAAGTATTTCATCGAAAATTTCCCCTTTTTAAATAGTTTCAACGAAAGCGTTAAATTACCTCTCCGTTTCATCCTGCAAGGCATCTAAATCTCAGCGCTCTCTGCTACATGTGTTGTTTCCTTTCCTTGAACAATTAATAATTTTAAATGGCCTATACGCTTTTTTACACTTTTTTAACGATTACTTTTAATATTTGCATATCGTCCCCGCTTGGCACCTGGTTTTTTCTCGTTTTAGTCATTATGAGTTATTTTTGCGACCTACTACTATTATTGGTCTACCAAATGATATTTGCTGCTTGCAATTAAAACAACAACACGAAAAAGTGTTTTATTAATCAGACAAATATATAAACAAACATAAATAATATTTAACGGTATTATTATGAACACACAAAAAATAATATAAAACCAATTTGAAAGGATATGAAAGCAGCGATATCAATGGGTTATAAAAACGTACTAGATATATATTCCAGATAAAAGTTGCAATCTACAGGTAATATCAGACACACGAAAATAAAATGCACTCAAACTTTAATTGATATTTAATATTTTCAAAATCACAACACCTTCCTGACGCAGTAAATACAATGAGGTAAAAATTTTATTTGACGAAAATGCAATATACAAAATAAGCAAATAACAAATAAACACAATCGTAAAATATTTTAATATACTGGGATGGATGTCTATGAAGGTGCTAAAACTTTATTTAGGACAGGGTTCAATTTTTTTAATTTTTTTTATTATTTGACCTATTGAGTTGAAAATTTCAGTTTTTTCTCGACGAAAAAAATCCATTTATAACGTTTTTTACGAGGAGTTAACCGTTTAGAAGTTATTTTTGGTAAAAAGTTGAAAAAAATTGAATAGCGGGGTTAAACCACTGATCCACATGAGCCGAAAATTTAATTGAACAATCTAAGCCCCAATTTCTTGCTTTTGTAGGTAAGGATTTTTTATATCACATCTAGGAAAAAGTTACAAGCTCTCGAATTTTTTTTTTAAAAAAAAACATTCCCTTCCGGAGAAAAAATTATTTTAAAAAAATGCAGCCTACAATTTTTTTGTTTTTAGATATTGTTAAGGGAGGGATAGATCTACGACTTTTATTGGGAGCATTATTAAATTCTATTTGCTTGAAGAAAGATATAGCCTCTTAAACTTTTGGAATTTTTGAAAACTGGTCAAAAAATGAACCTTTTTTGAGTGGCTATATCTCAGAAAAAACAATTCGGATCGAATAACATATGCAAAGGAATTTGTTGCTCCATCATTCTTCTATATACTCACCAAAAATAAGAAATGTAGCATTTGTATTTTTTTTTTTAAATATATATTTTTTTTTTACAAAAAGGTGGAACTTTTTTCTGAATTTTTTTTTTTATTTTCGATAGCTGGTCAGTTTTGGGCTGATAAAATTTTTTGTAAAATTTTAGGACAAAAGTCTGTTAAAAACTTTCGAAGCCAATAGATTTAGGAATGCACAAACCAAATTTCAGAGCAAAAATATTTTCAAGTGGCCACAACATAAATTTAAACACACCTTATATTTCCGAAATAACTTCTAAATTTTAATCCCTCGTAAAAACGTTAGGAAAAGAGTTTTTTCTAAGGAAGAAAAGCTATCTATATTGAAATTTTCAGGACAATCGAATGTTAATTTTATTTATTTTTTTTTTTTTAAATATTGGACCCTGTCTTTTAGCGTGAACGAAATACAAATGTAATGTGAATCAACCTTATAATTAATTCGAAAGCAACACCAATAAGTTTTTAACCAAGTAAGTATTTTTAAACGACACCAATTAATGAAGGTATTATTGGTAATTTTTTTTTATTTATATTATGTTATGTAATATTTTTCTTCGTTCTTTGAAATTTATTTTTTTTATTCGCAAGGAAAGTCCAGCAGCATATTAGTACCTCTAGTTTTTTCTTAATATTATTTTCATTATTATTATTATTATTATTATTATTATTATTATTATTATTATTATTATTATTATTATTAAAATTTCTTTGAGGGAATAAATACCAAGAAAAAAAATCGTTATTTTAAATATGTATAAAAATAATATTCAAAATAAACACAAAAAGAAATTTTCGTGAAATATGAATAACTGAATAAATAAAGATCAAGGATGGATACACGAGTCAATGAAATTTCAAAATTCAATGCCAAAAATTTGATTAACGAATATATCTTTAATTGACCAACATTTAAAAATGTTTTACTTTTATAAACGAATTTATAATTTTGGAATAACGTTCATATTAATTTTTAAATTGAAATATAAAACTTAACATGATTAAATAATAAAACCCTAAATAATAATAATAATAATAATAATAATAATAATAATAATAATAATAATAATAATAATAATAATAATAATAATAATAATAATAAAACACGAATAAGTATTAGGACCTTAAATAATAATAATAATAATAATAATAATAATAATAATAATAATAATAATAATAATAATAATAAAAATTTTTTTTTTTTTTTTTTTTTTAAATAATAATAATATAATATAATAATAATAATAATAATAATAATAATAATAATAATAATAATAATAATAATAATAATAATAATAATAATAATAATAATAATAATAATAATAATAATAATAATAATAATAATAATAATACGAATTAAATAGTACAATTTAAATAAATTATATATATATATATATATATATATATATATATATATATATATATATATATATATATATATATATATATATATATATATATATATATATATATATATATATATATATATATATATATATATATATCTTTCTTTACTCTTCCTTTTACCCTAAGGTGGGAGAGTAGCTTTCTTTTCGATGGAGGAATTTTCCATCTCTTTGGCTCTCTGTTTTACCACTCCATTTGAAGGAAAGGAGAAACTTTCTTTCTTCTGAGTTTACAGTTTTACCCCTACTGAAGGAATTCATATTTTTCGTCTACTTGCTACCATTTGGGAGAGAATTTCTTTCTTGAAATTTCCTTCTCCCGAATGTGTGAATGAAGAAAGTGGAGTTTGTAGTCTCCTTTCAAGCCTCCTCCTTTCTCTGGACTATAAATTTGTAATGTCTGTCTTCTAGCTAGAAATGCATGTCTGCTTTTAGCAGGTAATTTGATCACCTTTTTGGTATGCTGCTTGAATTTCTATAAAACTTGTGATTTTTCTACTTTGCTTGAACTATTTGCGTGTTAATTTGCGTAAATTTGCGCCTTTCCTCAATTTGAGTTTGTCGTTTTCGACGAACACATTTAGTTAATAGAATTTATTGATGATTTAATTCTTAAATTTGCTTTTTCGACTTTAGTTTCACTATCTAATTTCATTAGCTTTCTTGCTTGAATTTCGTTAAGAATTCACTATCATGGTGTTTCGCTTGATCAAGCCAAGTTTCAATACCTGATTCAGTATTCACTAATTTTGCAGTTTTGATTCGTCAGCAGAGTTCTTACTTTTGTTTTCAAGTTTTTTTCTGTAGTGGTGGTGACTCCTTCCCTCGCTTTGTCTTCGTGGAGAGTGGTTTTAGATTAAAATAATGACACCGTAAGCTTTCATAAGTTTATCTCTTGATAGTTATTCAACGGGAAAAAACTGCTATAAACAAGCAAATAACTAACATTAATTTTTAAATTGAAATATAAAAATATTTAACCACTAATTTACAAGCTCGTACCTTGTCGATCCTCACACTCTACAAGCGAGAATCAAACTGAAGCCGTTGGAAAAGCTGGAAATGAATGCATAGTTCTAAAAATAAGCATCTTTAGCTCATTGACGGAGAGAGCTCACATTATCCCTGGCAGTAACGGCCGTTACACTCACAATGTATTTTCTTTATTTACAAAATTCCTTCTACATCTGTCGGAGAATTTTTCCATACAACTACATAGCAGGTCTGTACCTATTTTCTTTGTATTACACAAACACGATATCTGCGATATTACTACCTTTATCCGAATTCCTCTCTTTGCTGTATTGACTGCCGAGTATACCAAAATCACAGATTAGTAGCTTTTTATACAAATTTTAAATCTTAAAATATATAATTATTTTAAACTTAATAACTCATTTTCCATTTAATTCAATGTTTTCGTAACCTGCATGAAAAACTTCCTGTAAGATGTAATTTTTACGTATATATATATATATATATATATATATATATATATATATATATATATATATATATATATATATATATATATATATATATATATATATATATATATATATATATATATATATATATATATATATATATTAAAGTTTTAAATTTATTCACAGACACAATTTCACTTTTAAAATGCACAAACAGACAAAGTAAAAAAAATTTGTTCATTCTCTTTGCTCTTGACGCAAATTTAAACTAACTGACAAACAGAACAAATTAAAATACTTCAAAATTTCAGAAATTCAATATATTGTAATTTTTATCCAATTTCATTATTATCACTATCTCTTTCTAAAATTATTATTATTATTTTTGCTACTACTAGTAATAATAATAATAATAATAATAATAATAATAATAAAATATTTTGTAATTTCCTTTACAATTAATTACTTCTGTGCATATAAATAAATAGTTCAAATACTCTACTTTAGTGCTTTCAATACATTCATTATACAAATGTACTACATTATTTTACTTAATTATTCCCTACCAAAATATGCTTCATTCAGTAATCCTATTTCTCCTCTCAAATTTTTTGTAACCTGTACTCAACCTAATACATACTTGAACTTTCTTATGTGTACTAAACATATTTGTCTATATGTAATATCCCTGTGCCTCAAATTTACAAAATTCATGTATTACAAATGTACTCTATACTGAACTATATTGTACTACACATTTACCATAGTATATTGTACTAACTAAAATTTTATCATACTAAATACTAATTTCTTTACAAAATTACATGTACTTAATATTGTACTAAGCAGTGTACTTCCTTACTGTTTTTAAAATACAAAAAATACAGCAAACACATATTCTTCATCTTTCGTTTTACATTCAATATTTAAAATCACATTGAAGTTCAATCGAAACATTTTTCATTACAACTTTCTCGTTGCTTCATTCGAGTCATAAATTTTTTCACTCTCTTTCCTGTTGCAAATTTTTCACTCAAGCAACTGGAGTCAACTTCACTCACAAAATTAAGCGAGAGAACCTGTAAATAATTGTCAATCTCGCATTGACCTTGAGTGCTACGACTCTCCTTAAATAACAATAATAAAATGCACTTTATTATTAGCATTACTATTTCGTTCTTATATCAGGGTAATTAAAATTTTTGCATTAATTTTGTTCATTTAAATAATTATACAAATACATTAAACATATTACTTATTTAACAAAATAATTTGAACAATTTAATTATTAATTAAAAATTTTCTGACCTACTAATATCTCAGCTGATTTTCCCTCACATACACACTTTTACAGCTGTTTTGTATTTTTTTTAAGGAAAACATTTTTTTTTTACTTCATTATAATTTACATGAAACTTTATAATACTTTAAAATATATTAAACTTTCTTAAATTATTATAAAACTTTTGCATTTACAACTTTATTATACAAATAATTATATAATTAATTACTTTACCATATATGGCAACTCTTTAAAAATTTTCCTAATCTGGCTACTTTGACAACTTTGATCAGTTTTCAAAAAAAAACATTTTTTCCGCAAATTGGGAAAACCAAACAACTATTACTAAAATTACTCAATTATTTAGTAAATAAGTGACTAATTCTAATGTGTTGAATGGATAGTCTGTAAATTATTTAAAAATAATGCCATAAATAGCGCTAATCATTTCTATATAAATTATACTATATACTACTTCGATGTTAAATATCATATTTCCTGAATATTTTGTGAATTGCATTTGGAGAACTTGTTTACTATTTACTATTACTTATGAAATGACACAACCTTTTGAATTTGCATATTACTATGTATGAAAAGACAAACACTTTTCATGTTACTAATCTTAAGATATATTTCAACAAAAAGTTAATGGAATTTACTATTTTGATATTTTATTTAATATATTTTCTTGACAAATAGTATTTAAATTTTATACTACTATATAAATCAGAAGGTACAAAATCCTCAATACTCTATATACACTACTATATACTCAATACTTAATTAATACAAACGTTTCAAGAAAAAAATATATTTTAAATTTCCATTTCAAAAATTATATACTTCCAAAAAAAATGTTCTTAAATCTTTTTATATTTTTCAGGAATATTATAATACCAATATCCGACCCACTGCAGGAATTTTAGAAAACAATTTCTATGTGAACCAAATCACATCAATTTCTGTAAATCAATTTAACAGTTTCAGCCATCACATGGGATATTTTCAACTTTCAGCAACGGTAATGTTTGCCTTCCTAATTATTTATAATAATAATAATTATTTGTCAGTCAAAAATTTTGCCTTAATGTTTCAAATATCTCACTCAATTTGTCATAAAATATTTACTTTCATAAAATTGCCACATATGTGCCAAACTTGATACTTTTTACCAAACTACTTAACTACTTAATTACTTTCTAATTCATTATTTATCAAAGGTCAGTTACTACTCAATTAATACTAATTACTCTTTTATATTGTTGTGATATACAAGACCATTCAAGCCAGTACTTAGAAAATTCAGAAAATTTTGCAATTTTCACATTTCCCAAATTTTGCGACTACCATCACTAATTTTTTGAATATTATATCTTTTGCATTATATATTATATACTTTCATTTAAATCCATATTCCATGCACACTATACTAACAATTTATAAACACAAAACTATATAAATTGTAATAAGTTTTCGATTATATCTGTTCAAATTTGACAGAAAAAATTTTTTCCTGGAAATTTTTAATAATTTTTTAACCCTCAATTTTACAACTTACCATTTATTACACAAATTTTGACTAAACTATATCTTAAATATTTTATATTGATTATTCATATGTAAAAATATATAAAATATACAATAATTTAAAATTAAATTACCATACTTTACCAAAACTCATTGAGAAATTTATCAATAATTTTTCGTCATTTTCAAATTTCTTACATGTTAAATATCTTGGCAACCATATATATATATATATATATATATATATATATATATATATATATATATATATATATATATATATATATATATATATATATATATATATATATATATATATATATATATATATTCTACTACTTCAAATTGGAAAATTGTATGCAATTTTATACAATTATTTTCCTTAATTAATTAACTACTTCAAATTCAGAAATTACAATAAAATTTAATAATTTCAATTCCTATTGATATGCTTCCTTATACATCATATTTATATACGATATAACATACTATACACTAATTGAACATTTAAAATTTTTAAATTTATAAAAATTTTAACAAAAAAGTTAAAGTCTTATATACAATATTTTTTCTCATGATTTTTCCTTATAGAAAATTATTAAGAGAATCTAATACTATAAAATTATCTCATAAACCTTATTTATTATAAAGTTCAGAGAAATTACTTAACACTACTCAACTATTTTACGAATATTTAAATTTTATACATGAAAAACTCTTACAACCAACTTTGAATAATTCTTTCTGATATTTAATTACCATATCTACCATATTTCATAAACTATAATACTATACCATATTTCAAAATACCATAAAAATCAAAATAATAATAATAATAACAACTAACTACCATAATACCAATATTATTACCTCTTTAGAAATAGCATTTACTCTGTTCTTAAGAAATTTAGTTTTTTTTCACTCCTTTCTAACTCTCTTACTTTCTCTGTAGTGATACACAAAACAGAAAATAGGAAAAAATAAAACCTAGAAAATCATAAAAATAAAAAAATACTTTCTTGTATATATTTTCCTTTTTTTATTTTCAATTTATTTTAGTTTAAACATATTGTTTTAATATTGTTTTATTTGCTTAATTCTTTTTCTTTTATTTTTTTCCTTCTAGGTCTTCATATCATGGAAAATATCTTTGCAGTTTCTTTAAAATCTTTTTGTTTTTTAAAATTTTAATATTCATTTTTCTTTTACAGCTTGAGTATAATGCTTAATCTTGTTTTGTTTTTCAGAAACTTCATTTTTTATACAATTTGTTTCTTAAATATTTCTTTTCTTGTTTTTACATTGTTTTATTTTTGCTTTCCTTACAGTGAATAATATTTCTTACTTATATTTTAATTTTGCTTTTAAAACAAACTTATATTTCTTTTATTGTTTAATCATTGTTCTTTTTCAGGTTGCAGCTTGATATGAATTGCCAACTATGTTTTTAATTACTGTTATATTATTTTTCTTTATAATATTAGCTTTACCATATTCCTTGATGTTAATTTTTCTGTTTTTCCTATATTTTGCTACTTATATAGTCTCTAAAGCAGTACATATAATTATTTCACTATTTTAACTAAATTTTACTCATTTTACAAATTTTGTTCTTTTCAACTATTTTAGATCTTAAAATTTAATTAATAAATTTAATACTTTTTATGATTAATCTAAACGGTCATGCTAGTATATGTGCCTAATATTGTTTTTTACTCCTACATATTTAATTTTATTCATGTATTAATGATTTTTATTCTTTTACCTTAATTAATAATGTTTTTTTTTTTTTTTTTTTGCAGTTTTTCAACCTTTTCACCACATTTTCACTACACTACACAAAGCGTGAACCACTCCGAAATTAGTTTCCTTTTTCGGAGTGGATCATCTTTTCAATTAGAAAATCATCTTCAAGTTAGAAGTCAAATTTTATGTTCAGATGGAACTTTTCATTCAAACCATCGACCGATATTTTCGAATTGTTAAATATTTTAATATTTATTTATCTGAATAATGTTCTAAAATTGTGTTAAATATATATATATTTTTTTTTGGTATTTAATTTCCCAAATACTAGTTCATTCATTTCATTTACAATAAACACTTACGTATTTATTTTTGCATTTTGATTATTTGCATTTCATATTTGGGTATTTCACTTATTTCATTCCTTCTATTATATATTAAATTTTTTGTTTTACTATTTTATTTGCATATTTTGGTACTTCTCAATTTTGTAATTATTTGTTTTTCAAATTTTAATTTAAAATTTTCATTTTAACTAAGAATTTTGGAGGAGAGATTTTCATAAAACAAATTAAAAAAGCAAATTAACCTTCAAATTCCATAAACAAAATAAAATTCTTTGAATTTTAAAATATAAAGTACCAATTAACAAATTCATTAACTGTATTTAGCAAATTAACTGTAACAATTAATACTATTGTTTTTATCATATATTAATTCATATATTACTTAACAAATTTACTATATATATATATATATATATATATATATATATATATATATATATATATATATATATATATATATATATATATATATATATATATATATATATATATATATATATATAATTAATAATTCATCCAGGATTTATATATATATATATATATATATATATATATATATATATATATATATATATATATATATATATATATATATATATATATATATATATATATATATATATAAAATTAATAATTCATCCAGGATTTCCTGTGCATGGATATCGCATTATCAAACTGAGACTTTACTCATCTGAACTATGTGCAGGAAGTTATGGATGAATTTTTACTTTAATTTCCGAAATGAGTTTTTCAGATTAAAAAAAAAGAATGGCAGGAAGAAGATGAAGAGGGAGTTTCAACAAGAAAATTCAGACACATCTGTTTGGACCATCATATTGTTGAGAATTCTTTGTATCATCATATTGTTAAGCATTCTTACATACTTTATAAAATCATGTCGTTAAGAAGAGAGTTACATCTAAGGGTGGCCACCTAAACCAGCTGACGCTGTCATAATTTCACATCGAGGGACGACACACTTGCTTTTGGGAGGTAAGTCGCAGTTTAAATTGATGCGATTAACTGGGACTTTTTCAAAATGTAATCATAGTATATTTATGCACAGTGTTCCGATAAATCCATCTTTCATTACTATTGCAGAAAAATAATTATTACTATTAACATTAAACTAAAATAATTTGTTTTCTTTACTTAATATTAATATTCAATAAATTACGAAGTAGAGAAGATAAAAAATTTATATATTTAATACTAGACGAAATATGTCTAAAAAGATTTATCAATAAATTTTGATCTGTCTACAGATCTACAGAACATTCTCCAGTATTATTCGGAAGGGGGGACAGAGAGGAGAAGAGCATCGTTCAGCAATAAACTTGCGGGAGTTCTCCTTATAAGAAAATTTTTTATTTAATCAAATATTTGGATTTAAAATAAAAAGATTTTTAAACATTAATTTTTGTCCCCTATAATAAAATTCTGAATATATATATATATATATATTATATATATATATATATATATATATATATATATATATATATATATATATATATATATATATATATATATATATATATATTTCATATAACATATTGTTTTATGTATAACTTTTTATATTACATTTTATATTGCATATTATGTGCTTTACATCTCTTTACACTACCTACTCTGCGAACATTTTATAATCTGTTCAAAGTACATAACATTTCAGTACACTTGTACTTAATGTTTGTTATTTTTTAACATTATCTACTTACTTGTTAATTGTATTCTTCACTTCATGTAGGCACTGCTCATTGTATACCTATTATACATCTATTTACAGTACGTTTTAATACTGAAACTATAATTTTAATTATTGGACTCATTGTGCTTCTTGCTGTATTACTGTTCAATGTTCTTTATTTAAGTACTTTATTTCAATAATAATGTAATTGTTCATAACTGTAATTATTTATTACTGTTCATAACTGTTGTACTTTTATCACATTGTTTTAAAATAATACTAATTCTTTTGCTAAAACTTGGAAAATTTTCAACTTCATCTTCTATTTTTTTAAAGCAAGTTTCACAACTGTTATTTCCAATTTTTAATTTCGCTTTTCAAAATCTTCACTCTCAAATTTTCAAAATATTAATGAATGTTGACAATTCCTTTCTTTATATTTTGATTTATATTATTATCTTCAAACCAAATTATTTTTTCTTCTACTTTAAAAATTTTTCTTTTGAGATTTTTTTTTTTTTTTTTTTTTTTTTAATTCATATTTTAATTTCAGTACACACTCAAATTCTTTTAGAAATTTAAGAATCCTAACTTTGAAATTTTGGACTTAGAATTTTAAATTTGTCAAATCATTTTTTTGCTTTTGTAAATTTAAATTTAAATTTTCAAAATTTTACTTTCAAATTTAAAATTTCATTTTATCTGGATCTATATTTCAGAATTCTACCCTTAATTCCTACTCTGAAAATCAATTTTTTTTTTTTTTTTTTTTTTTTTTTTACACATCACCACCACTCACGGGCATAGCCCTATTCAAAGAGGGGGTGCTAGAACAATAGAAGAGATAAAAACAACCCACAACCCACACCTAACGCAAATTTCGCAGGTGAGCACAGACATGGGTCTTAAAGGAATGGAGATTAAATTCAGCAGGAAACACAGAAGATGGAAGAGAATTCCACAAAACAGAGGTGGCTGGAAAGAAGGAGGCACCACAGCGAACAAGCCTGGAGTTGCCCATGTCCACGCAAAATTGATGCGCAGACACTGCACCCCTTGTGCTGCGAGGACGCCGTAAAGGTGGAGGTACACGGGTGAATAGTTCCCTCGAGTATTTGCCGCTGTAGTACCTATAGAAAAGAGATAAGGCACCAACATCACGTCGCAAAGATAAAGAGTCAAGAGAATTAGAAAGAGCGGGACAGTTTATTAGTCTTTTAGCCTTTGACTCAACCCTATCCAAAAGACGGGTGAAGCCTGAGCCACCCCAGATATGAGAGCAGTACTCCATACAAGGGCGGATGAGACCCTTGTATAATTGGAGTAACTGCGAGGAAGAAAAAAATTCTCGCAGTCTAAACAGAACTCCTAGCTTCTTTGAGGCCGCCCGAGCAACCATTGTGATGTGAGGTTTCCAAGACATTTTTTTGTTTATGTGAAGGCCAAGAATATTTATATTGTCAACAGGAGAGAGGGGAGAACCGTCGAAAGAAATAGAAAAGTTAGGAGGTGTCTTTGAGAGGGAGATTTCTAGAAGTTGAGTTTTTAAAGAGTTGAATTTCACAAGGTTGAGACGACCCCACTGGGAAATTCTATCCAGATCAGCAAGAATGGAATCGGAAAGATGAAGACGAGAGGCAACTCTAGATGCAAAGGAAGGAGCAGATATTGAAATGAGTAGAAGAATGGAGGGTTGAGTCATCGGCATATGAATGGACAGGGTTAGATGAACAGCTAAGAAGATCATTAATGAAAAGTAAGAATAGAGTAGGAGATAAGACAGAACCCTGAGGAACACCACTATTGATAGGAAAGGAAGAAGTCGCTCCATCAACAACAGCTGAAATGGAGCGATTAGAAAGAAAGCTAGACATAAGTAAGCAAAGAGAAGGAGGAAACCCAAAGGAGGGGAGCTTGGAAAGCAGTGACGCATGCCATACCCAGTGAAATGCCTTAGATATGTCAAGCGCCATCACACAAGTCTCCCCATGATCCCTAAGGGCAGAAGACCATAAATCTGTGAGATAGGAAAGTATATCACCAGTAGACCTCGAACGTCGAAAGCCATACTGATGATCAGAAAGAAGGGAATGAGATTCCAGATGATCCAAGAAATGAGAGTTGAGAAGGGTTTCAAAGATCTTAGACAGAATACAAGTGAGAGCTATAGGGCGATAGTTAGAAGGATCAGAGCGGCTACCCTTTTTCGGAATAGGCTGGACCAATACGTGCTTCCAACACTGAAGGAAAGTATTAATAGAGTATTATTCGTTAGAGCTTTTCACACATTCAACTTTTTACTTTAATTAATACTTCCAAACTTGCACATTACAATTTTTCTCTTGCACTTTTCAAATTTTTATTTTTGAAATTTTAAATTTTAAAATTTTAAAACTTTTTACAAATCGATTTTCAAATTCAATTTCAACACCTTATAATTTTGATATTAAGTTCAAAAATATTTTTTTCTTAGAATTTTGAAACAAATTTTAACTTTTAAATATTTTTGCATTCACTTTCATGTTAGAACTTTTATTCCAATTCATCTTTCCCAAAATTTCTTAAAATTAAATTTAAATCTGATTTCCACATTTGGAAAGGAGATTTTTATACCATTGTGTTTTTAACTAATGCAATCCTTTATCGAAAATTAAATTTCATTCTTTCTCACATTCCTGTGATCAAGCGTCTTCATTTTATCTCCTTAATATCTGTGAAATAGTAATAAAAGCTCTGTCTGCTTTAAAGAACTCCTTCTATATCAAGAATTCTTCTTCTCCTATGCTCTTGCACCATGTTTTCACGCTATAAAAGATCTTCCACTTCTCACAATTCTTATTTTATATATTTAGCCCTTGTTGAAATCATTAGCCTTGTAATATTGTATAGTATTTTAATCTTGTGTTGCCAGTTCTTTGCACTCAAATAACACACAAAGTAACCTACTTGTATTTGTAATTATTTTATATATCTAAATATAATAATATATATATTTATTACATGAATATATAATATTATTACTATTATTTCGAAATTAGTTATCTATTTAATTCTTATTTTCCAGTATATGCTCTTCGGCTTTGCTTTCTTTTTAGCTTTTATTAATTTCAATGCTAAATTAACTTTTGATATACCGTTCCTTTTGCTAACATTTAAAATACTTTAATGTTAAATTTTAATTGAACAAATAATGCTAATAACATTTTTCATTCTTATTATATCTGTAAATTTCCAATAATTTATGCTAATTATAATTGACTCGAAGTGAAATTAACTGATGTGTTCTGTTAAATAAAACTATTGTTATAATTACAAAGTGATTTTATTTTATCAAATCAAGGTATAATGCTACTGTTTCTAAAAAAAAGGGGAAAAATAAATTGAAATATGATGTGTATAGAGATTTGAAATTATAAAACAGGAACTTAACCTCCAAAAACAACTATTCTTAGAAAGTTGATTCTATTATATCTATATAAAATTGCAATGATATTCTGGTTCTTACTTTGTTTCTTTAAATAACTATTCCGTTGCGTATCAAGAACAATTAGACGTAGCTGCTGCTATATTTTTCATTTCATTTCTATATTTTATTCAGAGATACAATTAAAATTTTGCAATGTTTCAGTAGGTCCTATTCTACTAAATGCAATATTAATAATTTGTTAGCTGTACAAAGCTCTGTAAAGGGGCTTCTAATGGGATACACATTGGTTTCCATTGAACCCCAAAGATTTTTTGATAAATAGTTCATCAATATATTTTAATAACCATTAAGATGCAAATATGATGCATATAACAAAACGAACAATAATAAATATTTTAATAATAATACGTAAAGTAGTAAAAATAGCAAATATAATCAAGATTAGAACAATGCTAATACTAACAAGAAATATCAAGTCATGATAAGAATTTTCAGAAATATTGGTAATCTTTGAGCTTTAATCTTTAATCATTTTTAGGTAACAAAATTCAAAAAAACAATTCTTCGAATTATGGTAATAGTAATAATAAAAATAATAACAAACAGGATTTTAATATTTTTTCTACAACTAATTTCAGTAACAGTAAAACAAATAAAGAAAAAGTAGCGATAAAGCAATAATAATAATAATAATAATAATAATAATAATAATAATAATAATAAAACAATAATATTATTAATAATAATAATTATTATAATAATAGCTAATAATGATCACAATAATGACGTTAACAATAAAAAAATAATAATAATAATAATTATAATAATAATAATAATAAAAATAATAAAATAATAATAATTATAATAATAAACACCATCTCCAGCATTAATACTAATAAAATTAGTACAATATTACAGCTAGTGTATAATATCGCTTGTATTACAGGATTATCTACGACATATACAATAATAATAATAATAATTATAATAATAATAATGATAATAATAATAATAATAATAATAATAATAATAATAATAAAAAATAATAATAATAATAATAATAATAATAATAATAATTTTGAAGTATGCGTTCTTTGTATCAAGGATAATAAACAGTTCAGTATAGGAACCACAATGGTTGCTTTATGGTTTATCAATGTGGTTAGCCACTGAATGTATGGATAATGAGCCTTAATTTCCCAAGACATATAGTTTAAAATGGGTACCAGATGTCGGGAAAAAATATAAAAAGCAATAATTAACAATGGTAAAAGTAATAATACTTAGAATAACAATGTGCGTAAAAATATCAGTAATAATAATAATAATAATAATAATAATAATAATAATAATAATAATAATAATGGTAAAACTAATAATACTAAGAATAACAATGTGCGTAAAAATATCAATAATAATAATAATTATAATAATAATAATAATAATAATAATAATAATAATAATAATAATAATAATTATAATAATAATAATAATAATAATAATAATATTTATAATAATAATAATAATAATAATAATAATAATAATAATGAAAGTAATAGCTAGTACAATCATTATGATTAGACTGCTACAACTTCTTTTAATATTAACAATAAAAACAGAATAATAATAATAATAATAATGAAATTAATAGCTAGTACAATCATTATGATTTGACTGCTACAACTTCTTTTAATATTAACAATAAAAACAGAATAATAATAATAATAATAATAATAATTATAATAATAATAATAATAATAATAATAATAATAATAATAATAATAATAATAATAATAATAATAATAATTATATTAAAGTTTTATAATAATAATGATGATAAAGATAAGAATAATAATAATAATAGTAATAATAATAATAATAATAATAATAATAATAATAATAATAATAATAATAATAAAAACATTGATCGAGAAAGAGATGATTAGTACTGGTTTATACAATTCTTTTTGATTTTGTGAGTAAAAGCTTTCAATGATATTCTGTCGGCAGTTCATTAAAAAGCTTTGTTAATTTATAGGTCATTGATTGACTAGCTTTTTCTAATCGATAGAAAGGAGGATTTATATGCGAGTTATTTCGCAAGTTTAAAGGCCTATCTCTTCAATCTTGGTTGTTATGAAAGCTAGATATTAAAAAGTTGCAAGCATTATTATTTAAAATTTTGTGTTGTTGTTTTAAAAGGAATAGATTTAGAATGTGATGAAACCGCAATATTTTAGGTTTTTTAAATAAAGAGCTGGATGGTCATAGGGACGGCTAGCACTAACAAACGAATGAAGCGTTTTTGCATAGTAATAACTGGTTTGATAATTAAGTTGCTAGCAATGCCGTAGATTGGGAGGGAGTAAAATAAGTGTGTAAATATATAGGCGTGATATAACTTTTTCAATACGTATAAGGGAATGAGTTTGGCTTGTTTGAAAAATATATACATATATTTCGCTAATTTATTTACTAGTTGTTTGATATGTCCTTGAATATAAATTTCTCGTCAAATATTACTCCTAATATTTTTGCATTCATAGCTCTTTGTAATTCTATTCCGTTTAATTTAATATTGAAGTCTTGTTTTATAGTTTTATTGCTGAAAATAAGATATGACGTTTTTTGTACATTTATTAAAAGTTTATTTGAATTTATCCATGTTAATATTTCATTTAAGATATGGGAGACTTTTTGTGAGAGTGTGACAGGATTTTTAACGTTTATTAATATCGATATATCGTTGGCAAATTAAACAGAAAGAGAGTCATGTGAGTTAAGCAAATCATTTGTATATAGAGTATATAATACTGGTCCCAAGATAGATCCTTGTGGCATACAGTCGTTACCAGCGATGGATTAGAATGAATTTCACCCTGTTTTACATACTGATTACTGAGGGCTTTTAGTTAGGTAGGATCTAAACCATTGTAATGGGTTTCCAACAGTGTCCAGCATATACATTTTCTTTAAAAGAATGTAATAGTCAATGAATCAAATGCTTTTGTAAAATCTAAAAATAATAGAACAAATGAATCTTTTCGTTCGTTTTTATAATTTTTTTCCGTTAGGTATACAAGAGCGTTTGATGTTGATCTTCCTTTCCTGGATCCAAACTGATAATCATTAATGAGGTTATTTGAATTAGGATATTCAGATAGTTAATTTAATATTAATTTCTCATATATTTTACAAGTAATATGTGTGATCGAAATAGCTCTATAATTCAGAGGAAATGACCTATCTCCCTTTTAGTAAATCGGTATATCACGAATGAGTTTAAAAACGTGTCGGAATATACCGTTGTGGAGAGAGATATTAAATAGGTCCTTTAAAGGGGAAGAAATTATATCGGCAATGTGTTTGAAGAGGCTATTAAGAATGGTGTGAATATCACATGTTTAATTTTTAGACCAGCAATTACTGTTTTAACTTCTGAATCTGAGATATCCACGAAGGGAAAGTGCAAAATGCAATGTCCTAAATAGTTTTCGAAAGTTGTATGGCAGGAAAGCCTGTTGGCTGCGTTTTGTTTACAAATGTTTACGAAATGATTATTAAGTTATTCGGCAATTTCTTTTTGTTTGTTTATTATTTTACCATTTACATTTAATTTTTTTTATACTGTTGTTTTCTGACATATTTATGTTGATTAAGTTGCTTATTAGGCTCCATGTTTTTTAAAAGTTGTTATCAACGTCATTAAATTTCTTAACGTAGTATTCTTTTTAGCTTTCTTTAGGACAATTTAAATGTTTATCGAAGTTACAATATAACTGAAATGGTATAATTCTTCTTTATAATTCCTGTAGAGTTCATGCTTCTGATTTATCGAATTTTTAAAACCAGGTTTTATCCAAGGGTTTTAGATTCTTTTGGCTTCAAATTGTTTGTTTTTTATCGGGAAGGAGTCATTGTAACACATGTTTAATGAGTTTTAGAAAATGTTAAATTTAGAATCAGTATCAATTTGCTCATTCTGAATGAATGAAAAGACAATGCTGCTTACCTTATTTACAAACACTCTCCTGTTGTTCTTGTTATATATTTAAAGGTAGTAAGGTTTCATGTTTTGCTTAGCATTAAATTTTACAAGACAGGAATAATGGTCTGAAATGTCCGTCTTAATTACAAAGATTTGATATCACAGTCTAAATTACCCCATACGTAATCCAGTAATGAGGGGTCTCTATTATCAATGTTTTTTTTTTTGGACGGGTATATAGTGTTATAAAGTTGATCAAGCCATTTGACGTCATTACGTTGAAATGTGCGTTGCTGCCTGAAGTGGAGCCATGATATCGCAGATCAATATTGAAATTCCCGGCAATTATCATTTTTGTGTTGCGCAAGTTTGTTTGAATTACGGATTCAAGAGAATTTATGAGTTTTTTTATGCATTTGGTGGTCTATAAATCCCAAAGACTGTTATTTTAGAGAAAGCGTTTTCAATGCACACAGCCACTATTTCTATGCTGCCATTTTATTTTTGAAAATACTATTTTAGGATGTTCACAAATATCTTTCCTTATAAATATAGAGATCCCTAATCCAAGCTTGTTTGACCTCACAAGGTGAGTTCCGTTATATCTAGTAAGGAATACACGTTTTTGTTATGTTCATTTAAGAATGTTTTGCTCAATACTACTCAATCAAGATTAATGTTTTGATAGCTTAAAAGGTTAAGGAATTCGTCATAATGTATTTGAAAGCTTCTTAAGTTTACATGATATAATGAGAGATAATTTACATCATATTCGTTATTATTTTTAAGGAAATTTAGATAAATATATTTCGAAATGATAGAGGAATTTTCAATTAAGGTTTCGTCCCAATTTCTGTCCCTATCCATCTTATTGATATGGATATCGAGAGGGCTATTAATAATAATAATAATAATAATAATAATAATAATAATAATAATAATAATAATAATAATAAAAATAATAATATCACCAATATAACAATTAATAGTAAAAGATGGTATCTTGAAATATGAATGGAACAAAATCACAAGAATTCTTTCAACAAGGGTTATTTAATTAAAAATTATATCAGAGGTAAGAGAAGAGAAATTAAATTAAATGCCCCATGCTTAGAATTAGATATAAGAAGTGCGGTAGTGCTAACAAAATAATATTAGCAATAGAAATAACAATTGTTAATATTAATAATCATTGTAATAATAATAATAATAATACTTAATAATGATTAATAATTAATAATAATAATAATAATAAAAGTAATGCTAATAATGATTAATAATTAATAATAATAATAATAATAATAATAATAATAATAATAATAATAATAGTAATAATATCAATAATAATAATAATAATAATAATAATAATAATAATAATAATAATAATTATAATAATAACATTGAGCTTATTAATAAACTTATGCACAATGAATTAATCCCACGAGTTTCTACAATTCATTAACTTCTTGCAATTCACTCAGATTTAAATATGCTAAGTTAAGATGTCGATCAATTCTTCATCATTTATAATTTTGATAGTATCCTCGGTAGATTTCTTAATATGCAAGACTCCATTTTTAAAGTAGCAGGAATGTAGCAGTTGTCTAAGATCCTTACGTATTATGAAGGCTTTCTTCAATAGTTTCTTTTTCCCGGCGTCAGAAATTCGTTCAAGACATTTGGTCTTAGTTTGATACAAGTTGATAGTAAATGGCTCTTTAATCCATTTTCATTGACCTTAAATCTAAAAGGACGTTTGTTGTTTGCATTATTTTCTGTTATCTTCTGGCCTAACCGACAAAGGTAGCTGATGGCGATTGATTTCAGTTTAATTTTTAATTTTTGTTCCATGATTATTGTAACGGTTTGTTTGCATCCTTTTAAACTCCTCTCTCTCTCTCTCTCTCTCTCTCTCTCTCTCTCTCTCTCTATATATATATATATATATATATATATATATATATATATATATATATATATATATATATATATATATATATATATATATATATATATATATATATATATATATATATATATATATATATATATATATATATATATATATATATATATATATAGCGAAGAGGTTCTTTTTATTGCTCCTTGTAATAGTACTGTGGTAATCATATATTTTAAGAATTTTATTTTCTGTCGTACACTTTTATAAGCAGTTTCGTATTTCAAATTAGTAGGATTATTTAGATATGCAGGTACAGACATTTAAGAACATCTACAGTTATAATATTTTTATATTAAGCAAGTTCATATATATATATATATATATATATATATATATATATATATATATATATATATATATATATATATATATATATATATATATATATATATATATATATAGGGGGAGGGAAGTAGCGCTCCCGAGGTGATGAGATTACCCCCTATTGGGTATATGGGATGCTAAGGGTGCTTCCCATCTTATCACGGTGCTCAATGGTTCATTCCTTTTCGCGCTCACCCTCTTTTAAATCGGAGTAAACTCTCCTTCGCACACACAAAACATTAATACAGACACCCTTTAAAAAAAAAAACAACTGAATGATGGAGAAGCATCTGGGGGCGGCTTCCAAATATAGCCCCTCCTCCACCCCTTCCCCATCACCACTTTTGAGTTGGTGACCTCCGGTGATGGGGTTGGTGCCACGAAGACACAGCTGCCGGCTTGTCCTGATGCACGGTCTTTTTTTCATTAATTTCTGCAACATTCGCCGTCTGCACTCCAATTTCCACTTTGTTGAACATCAACTCTCTTCTTCTAGACCTCACCTCTTATTCTTGACCGAAACTCAGATGTTTGAGCGTTCTGATAGCAAACCCTATTCTGTTTCCTCCTACTGTCTCTATCCTCAATTTTCAGCCAAAGGAGGTTGTTGTGCATACGTGCGCAACGATGTCGTTTGTTCTTGTGTCTCTAATTTGGAGTCTTCCGAATTTTCCACCTTATGGCTTAGGCTCTCTTGCCATTCTACGACTAAATTCATTTGTTCTGTTTATTTGTCTCCTAATTCTACTGACTATCCTAAATTCTTCGACTATTTAAACTCCAAAATAGAACACATTCTCTCTTCTTCTCCTTTCTCTGAAATCATTATATTAGGTGATTTCAATGTTCACCACCGCCAATGGCTTTCATCTAGTTCTCATGATACAGCTGGTGAACGTGCCTTCTATTTAGCTATCCAAAACGACCTTGAGCAGTTGGTGCAGCTCCCTACTCGTATCCCTGATCGTCTTGGAGATGAACCCAATATTCTAGACTTTTTCCTAACTTCTAATCCTTCTCCTTATACTGTTAAACTCTTTCCTCCTCTGGGTTCCTCCGATCACCTTCTTATCTCTGTATCCTTTTCTATCTCTTCAAGTCTTCCACATTAAAGACCCCCATCTATTGAAAGGAAACGTTTGTGGCACTTGGGTGCTGCAAGATGGTAGGACTTGCGGTAGTACTTCTTCGATTTCCAGTGGAATGATTATTGCTTTCGTGTGGGGGTCCCTCGGAGTGTGCTGAACGCATTACCGAGGTGATTCTCTCTGGCATGGAGGCGCACATTCCATATTCTTTCCCTTCTACTAAGCCGAATAAACCTTGGTTTAACTCTGCTTCTTCTCGCGCTATCCGCCGCAGGGATGTTGCCTTCAGGGATTACTGTCGTCTTCAAACTCCAGAAACTCGCACTATTTATATTTCATTCCGGAATCGGGCAAATTCTATCCTTCGTAACACTAAAAACTCATTTCACCAAAGAAAATGCAATAATCTTTCTAGTTCCTCTTCTTCACGTTCTTTCTGGCATTTTGCAAAAAAAGTCAACTCTAACTTTGCTTCTTCCTCTTTCCCTCCTTTAATATCATCCGGCGGCACAACTGCTGTTTTACCTTCTTCTAAAGCTGAACTCTTTGCTCAAACTTTTGTCAATAATTCAACCTTAGATGATTCCGGAGCTATTCCTCCTCCTTCAACACCCTCTAACTCAATTATGCCTAAAATTAGAATTTCTTCTAAAGATGTCATTTCTGCTCACTCTGAGCATAATACTAAGAAGGCGTACGGTCCCGATGGTATTCCTCCTGTGATTCTCACAACTTGTGCTTCCGAGCTTGCACCGTGCCTCAGTAAACTATTTCGTCTTTGCCTATCTACTTCAACCTTCCCTTCTTGCTGGAAACGTGCGCTCATTCAGCCTCTCAACCCTCCAACTACCGTCCTATTTCTTTCACCTCCGTTTTCTCTAAAGTTTTTGAATGTATCCTTAACAGGAAGAGTTGGAAAGATCTTAATTCTTCTAATCATATCTCAGATCGCCAGTATGGCTTTAGTAAGAAACGCTCTACGGGTGATCTTCTTTTCCTTCTTTCTGACTCTTGGTCCTCCGCTATTCGGCATTTTGGTGAATCTTTTGGTGTCTATCGCGCTGGACATATCGAAAGCCTTCGATAGAGTCTGGCACAAAACTTTGATTTCTTAACTTCCCTCTTTCGGAATCTATCCTTCTCTCTGTGATCTTCTCACTATTTCCTTTCCGGTCGTTCCATAGCAGCTGTTTTAGACGGCCACCTTTCTTCCTTTATTAATAGTGGTGTTCCTCAGGGTTCTGTCCTATCCATAAAACTTTTTCTACTTTTCCTTAATGACCTTCTCTCCATTACCTCATCTCCTATCCACTCCTATGCTGATGACTCCACCTTTCATTATTTCTTCCAGTTTGAAAAACGTCCCACCCAACAGCAGTTGATAGACTCGAGAAGGGTAGCCTTGGAGCAACTAAACTCTGATATTTCACTTATTTCAAATTGGGGCAGAGAAAACATGGTTGTTTTCAATGCCTCAAAAACTCAATTCCTTCATCTCTCCACTATACACAATCTTCCACACAACTTTGATATCTTCTTCGAAAACACACAACTCAAGCCTTCATTTAATATTCTTGGTGTTTCTTTTTCTCGTGATCTTTCTTGGAAAGATCACATTACTTCTCTTTCTAAACAAGCTTGTAAGAGGTTGGGTGTTCTGAGTCGCCTTCAGAATTACTTCACGCCACCCTAGTTGCTTGCTCTGTATAGGAGTGTTGTTCTTCCCTGTATGGAGCATGCTTCTCACATCTGGGGTTGTTCCACACACACAGCTCTCCTTGAGAATGTGGAATCTAGGGTATTTCGTCTCATCAACTCCCCTGCTCTTACTAACTCTCTTCAATCTCTTTCTGTCCGTCGAATTGTTGCGTCACTCTCTCCTTACAACCGCTATTACAACAGACATACCTCCTCGATTGAGAAGAGCTCGTGCGACAAGCTTTTCTACACAGTCTCGTCCTTTCTCTGTCCAACTCTCCTACCCCAGACTTAACCGCTATGCTCAAACTTACATATACTCTACTGGTAAAGTCTGGAACACACTCCCTTCATCTGTTTTCCCAACTTTCTTTGACCTGCATACTTTCAAACCCCGTGCATCTGGACACGTCGGCCACCATTGACCATGAAAGATCTTTCCCAATTCCGGTGGAATTTGGTAGGCCTCTGGCCTTTGCCCAAGGGAGGATATATATATATATATATATATATATATATATATATATATATATATATATATATATATATATATATATATATATATATATATATATATATATATATATATATATATATATATATATATATATATATATGAACATATTTAATATAAAAAATTATTTTAACTGTAGATGTTCTTCGATGTCTGTACCTGCATATCCAAATAATCCTACTAATTTGAAATACGAAACTGCTTATAAAAGTGTACGACAGAAAATAAAATTCTTAAAATATATGATTACCACAGTACTATTACAAGGAGCAATAAGAAGAACCTCTTCGCATATATATATATATATATATATATATATATATATATATATATATATATATATATATATATATATATATATATATATATATATATATATATATATATATATATATATATATATATATATATATATAGGTAAAGGTGTATATTGTTTCTGACTTTCGATTGTCCGAAAATATCGATAATCGAAAATATCGGAGAGGCCTAACGTAAATAAACAAGAACTTTGCCGAGAATTAGAGGTCTACGGCCCTATTACACTAGACATACACACAATTATTATTATTTACTTTTCTAGCAGAACCTAATTCGACTTATCATAACCTGAACTACCGAAATTGCCGTAAAAAGAGGCCTAACCTACACAAGAATTTGCCGTAAAAGAGACCTAACGTACACAAGAACGTTTACACGACATAATAGCCTAGGGATAATTATAGGTATAAAAGTATCGATTAAAATATAATATCGACATAAAAAAATTTCGATATAAAAAATATCGAAAGTCAGAAACAATCTACACCTAAGCCATATATATATATATATATATATATATATATATATATATATATATATATATATATATATATATATATATATATATATATATATATATATATATATATATATATATATATATATATATATATATATATATATATATATATACTTGTTTTCGAGCTTACACCAAGTCTTGGTAAACTATTTCATCTTTGTCTTTCTACTTCAACCTTCCCTTCTTGGAATCGTGCAATCATTTAGCCTGTGCTGAAGAAAGGGGATCTCTCTCAACCCTTTAACTTTCGTCCCATTCTTTAATCTTCGTTTTTTCAAAAGTTTTGGAATCTATCCTAAAGAGGAAGATTTGGAAATATTCTCAATTCTTCTATTCTTATTTTTGATCGCCAGTGTGGCTTTCCTAAGAAACGCTCTACTGAAGATCTTCTTTCCCTCCTTTCTGACTCTTGGTCTTCCACTTTTCGGCATTTATGTGAATCTATTGCTGTCGTGCCGGAGAAATCGAAATCTTTCGTAGAGTTTGGCACAAAGCTTTGATTTTCAAACTTCTCTCTCTCTCGGTATCTATCCTTCTCTCTGATTTCCTTTTTGGTCGTTCTATAGCAGCTGTTGTAGACGGCCACCGTTTTTCGTTTAAATCTATTAATAGTGATGTTCCTCAAGGAACAGTCCTGTCCCCCAAAACATTTTCTGCTTTTCATTAATTAATGACCTATCTGTACCTTTATTTCCTATCCACTGATATGCCGATGAATCCACTCTGCATTACTCCCCTCAAATTGAAAAGCGCCCCTCCCAACAGCAGTTAATAGATGCAAGGAGGGTAGCATTGGAGAAACTGACCTTTGATCTAGTACTTCAAACTGGAGCATAGAAATCATGGTCGTTTTCAATTCCTTAAATATTCAATATCTTCATCTCACTACTCGACACTATCTTCCACACAGCTATGATTTCTACTTCGAAAACACGCAACTAAAACCATCTTCTCTTTTTAATATTCCCGGAGTAACTTTTTTTGTGATCTTTCTTGGAAAGATCACAATGCTTATCTTACTAAACAAGCTTCTAAGATGTTAATTGTTTTGAGACATCTTCAGAATTACTTCACGAAAAACCAGTTTCTTGTTTTTTTATAGGAATTTTGTTTGTCCCTGTATAGAGTATGCTTCACACATCTGGGGTGGTTCCACTCATGCAGCTCTCCTTGAGATGGTGGAGTATAGAACTTTTCAACTTATCAACTCTCCTGCTCTTAGTAACTCTCTCCAATCTCTTTTAGCTCGTCGAATTGTTGCGTCACTCTCTCTATACTATCGCTATAAAAACGGACAGTGCTTTACTAAACTCTCTAGTCCCATACCTCTTCCATTTAGAAAAGCTCGCTTGACACTAATTTCTACACAGTCTCATCCATTCTCTGTTCAGCTCTCAAACCAAAGGTTTAACCGCTCTGCTTAGTTTTACATATACTCATCTGGTAAAGTCTCAACCATACTATCTATACCTATTTTCCCAACTTCCTTTGACCTTCATTCTTTCAAACGTCGTGTATCTGGACATGTCGGCCTCCATCGACCAGGACAGTGTTTTTCCCACTTCGGTTGAATTTGATAGGAATCCGGCCTTTGCCCACAGGAGGAGATAATATATATATATATATATATATATATATATATATATATATATATATATATATATATATATATATATATATATATATATATATATATATATATATATATATATATATATATATATATATATATATATATATATATATATATATATATATATATATATATATATATATATATATATATATATATATATATATATATATATATATATATATATATATATATATATATATATATATATATATATATATATATATATATATATATATATGTTTTAGAAATCACTTTAATTCTTATGTGATAATTTACATTATAGTTTTTATCTAAATTCGAAGAATGTCAATTCGTTTCTTTGTCTGTTTACTAAAAAATACTTTTAAATTTTAAATTTTAGAGTTCTGTTAAAACTTTCCACTACTTGAGCTTTCGTTTCGTTCTCTGTAGCGAACCAGTATAAAGATGAAAATGGTAAAGTTTAAAAGGTTTCACTTCCTCGAAGCTTTAAATAAACTGGGAAACCGTTAGAGAATTTCCTGCATGCATAAACGATATTAAAGCAAAATTTTTAAGTAGGCCTTTTCCTTCTTCTTATATAATCGTTTAATAAAAATAGATTCCATTTCTGTGAAGTACCTAAAATCCCTTAAGGTGAAATTATGTGATAAATTAAAACGACATATCTTTCAAACTGAAATTTACTTACCTTGAGAAAGTGAATCTTTTTCAGACGAAACTGAAAAAAAAAATATATATATATATATATATATATATATATATATATATATATATATATATATATATATATATATATATATATATATATATATATATATATATATATATATATATATATCACCTCTCATGGGCAAAAGGCAGAGGCCAATAAAATTTCCATGACCTGATACACGTCGTTTGAATGTTTGTAAGTCATAGTAAGTTTGGAAAATAGATGAAGGGCGTGTGTTCCAAACTTTCCAAACTTTGATTTCCAAACTTCCGTCTTTCGGAATCTATCCTTCTCACTGTGACCTCTCTTATTTCCTTTCCGGTCGTTCTATAGCAGCTGTTGTAGACGGCCATCGTTCTTCCTATAAATCTATAAATAGTGGTGTTCCTCAAGGATCTGTCCTATGTCCAACTCTTTTTCTAATTTTCATCAATGACCTACTCTCTATTACTTCATCTCCTATTCACTCCTATGCCGATGACTCCACCCTTCATTGCTCCTTTTAATTTGAAAGACATCCCTCCAAACAGCAGTTGATAAATTCAAGAAGGATGGCCTTGGAGAAACTGACCTCAGATCTTTCTCCTATTTCAAATTGGGGCAGAGAAAACATGGTCGTCTTCAATGCCTCAAAACCTCAATTCCTCCATCTTTCTACTCGACACAATCTTCAACACAACTATGATATCTTCTTCGAAAACAATCAACTCAAACCTTCATCTGTCCTCAATATTCTTATTGTTTCTTTTTCTCGTGATCTTTCTTGGAAAGATCACATTATTTCTCTCTCTAAACAAGCTTCTAAGAGATTGTGTGTTCAGAGGCACCTTCGTGGTTTTTTTACGCCACCCCAGTTGCTTGCTCATTGTGGGGATGTTGTTCGCCTCTGTGTGGAGTACGTCTCTCACCTTCTGGGGTGGTTCCACACATACAGCTATCCTCGAAAAGGTGAAGTCTAGGGCTTACGTCTCATCAATTCTCCTGCTCTTACTAACTCTCCCTAGTCTCTTTCTTCTCGTCGTATTGTTGTATCACTTTCTCTATACTATGGCTATTACAACGGACATTTCTCTTCTGAACTCTTAAATATTCAATATATTCTCTTATATATATTCAATATATTAAATATATTCAATATATACTCTTAAATATTCAAGGGCTCGTGCGAAACAACTTTCTACACATTCTTATCCTTTCTCTGTCCATCTCTTCGACCCTAGACTTAACCGCTATGCTCACTCTTACATGCACTCTACTGGTAAAGTCTGGAACACACTCCCTTCATCTGTTTTAACAACTTCTTTTGACTTACATACTTTAAAACGCCGTGTATCGGGTCACGTTGGCCATTAGCGACAAGATTCTGAATGTTCCCCAACTCTGGTGGAATTAGGTAGGCCTCATGCTTTTGTCCACCGAGGGAGACATAATATATAATATATATATATATATATATATATATATATATATATATATATATATATATATATATATATATATATATATATATATATATATATATATATATATATATATATATTTGAACCATTTCAGGGCTTTCAACTGGATTCACAAAAGAAATTGACCTATTCTTTCTTCATTATAAATAAGCTAAAAATACTTATCTTCAATTGGTATACATGGTTGAAATGTCATTTCTTTTTTTGAAGAACATAATTAATTGATTTTCTTTCAGCATTGTAACAACCTTTCTGGTTCCCAAAATAGTATAAGACCGTTACATTGTAAACAAAACAAGCCCACCTGAAACCCCTGAGGCTAGAGAGATGTGCTCTTTAAATAAGAGGGAAAGTTTTAGAATCCTAAGTCTCTTTTTCATTATTATAAATACTGTTGAGAAAGTAAATTCCCTAATATATATATATATTAGAGGTGGACCGGATATCCGCATCCGCATCCGCAACTGCGGATATCCGCATCATTTTTGCAATATCCGCATCCGCGGATATCCGCAATTGGATATCCGCAACCGCATTCGCATCCGCGGATAGTAAAATATTACTGAAACTCCCACGTTTGGAGGCAGATAAAGACCAACTGGTTTGGTGGAGAGATAATTGCAAAAGTTTTCCTTTTCTTGCTGAGCTGGCAAGGACTTATTTAGCATGTCCTTCAACTAGTGTTGCTAGTGAGCGTCTTTTCAGTGGAGCAGGCCTCATTTACGACGAAAAGCGAACCAAACTTTCACCTGAAAGAGCCCAAAAGCTTTAATTTCTAAAAAAATAACTTACCAATTATTAACTTCAAATGGAATATGTGAAACTGTGAAGTGTGAAGGTAATACTGAATTACTGGCTATATATATATATATATATATATATATATATATATATATATATATATATATATATATATATATATATATATATATATTATATATATATATATACAACCTTTTTCCAAATTGGTGGAGGTTGGGGAAAGTGGTTGGTGGGGTGTTCAAGAGTTGGGTCCCCGTCCCACACCCTGGTAACATAGATTCTGTATATTATATTTAAAATTCCAAGAATCTATGGCAAAAACTCTTAAAAAATTAAACTATCCGCATCCACATCCGCATCTGCGGATATCCGCAACCGCATCCGCATCCGCGGATAGTAAAAAATTACTATCCGGTCCACCTCTAATATATATATATATATATATATATATATATATATATATATATATATATATATATATATATATATATATATATATATATATATATATATATAATATATATATAGTTCGCCAGTGAACAATCATAGGAGAGCTCGAGCGCTCACACAGACAAACACATTCATATTAGCCTCTATAGTGAGGTATAGATGTGTTAACCCCCTTCAGTCTTTATCATTTTTATTATTATTATTATTATTATTATTATTATTATTATTATTATTATTATTATTATTATTATTATTGTTATTGTTATTATTATTATTATTATTATTATTATTATTATTATTATTATTATTATTATTATTATTATTATTATTATTATATTAACAAGCATTGTTAAGCATATATCCAAACAAGCACAAACACACTCACATGGGATGTTTCCATAGTAACGGGTTTTATTTTATTTCACCATATACATTTAACTAAATATTATTTTTATATTTATTCCGATTTCTTCTTCTTCTTCTTCTTCTTCTTCTTCTTCTTCTTATTATTATTATTATTATTATTATTATTATTATTATTATTATTATTATTATTATTATTATTATTATTATTATTATTATTATTATTATTATTATTATTATTATTATTATTATTACTATTATTAATATTATTATTATATTAATCACAATAGTTGCAGATTTTGTAGTAGCAGTAGTATCTGATACAATATACCCTTAATGTACCATATTTTATCAGCATGAGGTAATCTATAAAAGCAAATAAAGGCAAACACTTACGCATCTACTCTCAAACAACTTCACATACATACATGCACACAAACTCGTAATAAGTTCATGTTAGATATACATTCATTAATACACCAACCTTAACGGTAACTTTTTCTCTCAAACACAAACAAAGCAAAACATACATCCACATAAACTCATTTACTTTGCAGGATCAGGCATCTTAGCAACAGATGAAGACATATACAATTAAACTGGTAAACGTTACACTCAACTAAATAAAAAGAAACACAAACATGAACACATTTACACAAATTGTCAATCGGTTCAGATATATAAGTTTATTTGGAAATATATATATATATATATATATATATATATATATATATATATATATATATATATATATATATATATATATATATATATATATATATATATATATATCACTTATCCCACTTTCGTGGGGTGGTGCCTGCCACAATTCCCTTACAAACATACCTATTCTTCCCTTTCAACCCCTTTCACCACCGCCCTCCATCTCTCTCTGTCTCCACAAATCTTCTACCCTCTTCTAAACTCAAATTACTTCCATCAAAATCTCTCTCACTCCATCCATCCATCTCCACTTCAGCCTTCCCTTCCCCTACCCCTATCCACATCGGATCTAAGTACCTTGCCCACCATTCTGTCCTCATTCATTCTACACGTAAGTCCAAACCATTTTAGCACACCTTCCTCCTCTCTATCAATAACACCCTTCTTCCATTTATACATCTCCATTATTCTTTCATTGTGGATTGTTCATAGCAATTGTTCATAGCAATATTGGTTAAAGAAATTTGGGACGACAGTTAGAGGTTTGAGGGGGATCCCCCTTTTCGGCACAGGCTGAATGAGCGCACGTTTCCAGTAAGAAGGGAAGGTTGAAGTAGAAAGAAATAGACGAAATAGTTTACCAAGGAAGGGTGCAAGCTCTCAAGCATAAGTTTTGAGAACTACAGGAAGGATACCATTAGGACCGTACGCCTTCCTAGTGTTAAGTTTTGAGGGAGCAGAAAAGACGTCTTTAGAATATATATATATATATATATATATATATATATATATATATATATATATATATATATATATATATATATATATATATATATATATATATGATGGATCGGATGTCATATTTCCTAATTTGCGGATGCGGATGTCGAATTTTGAAAGTGCGGATGCGGATGTTGAATTTTCGAAAGTGCGGATGCGGATGTTAAATTTTCGAAAATGCGGATGCGGATGTTAATTTTTTATGAGGATGCCATCACTAATATATATATATATATATATATATATATATATATATATATATATATATATATATATATATATATATATATATATATATATATATATATATATATATATATATATATATATATATATATATATATATATATATATATATATATATATATATATATATATATATATATATATATATATATATATATATATATAGAGGAAGCTGAAATAAAATTTAATAATCTTTCTCGTTCCTCTTCATGTACTTTCTGGCATATTACAAATAAATGTAAACCCTAACTTTGTTTCTTCCTCTTTCTCTCATCTTGTATCTTCTGACAGCTCAACTGTCGTTTTGCCATCCTCTAAAGCTGAATTCTTTTCTCAAATTTTGGCCTCTAATTCACCTTCAGACAATTCCGGAGCTGTTTCTACTCTTTCAACCCCCTCCAACTCATTTATGCCTAAAATTTTAATTTCTTCTAGAGACATCATTTCTACTCTCTTCGAGATTAGCACTAAGACGGCGTATAGTCCTGATTTAATCCCTCCTGTGGCTCTCAAAACTTGTAGTTCTGAGATTGCACTCTTCCTTGTAAAATTATTTCGTCTATGTCTTTCTACTTTAACCTTCCTTCTTATTAGAAACGTGCGTTCATTCAACCTGTTCCGAGAAAGGTGAAACCATCTCAGCCCTCTAACTACCGTCCAATTTCTTTTACCTTCATTCTTTCTATAGTTTTCGAATCTATCTTTAAGAGGAAAATTTGGAAACACCTTAATTATTCTAATCTTATCTCTGTTCCTCAGTATAAGTTTCGTAAAGAACACTCTGCTGGTGATCTTCTTCTTTTCTCAATGACTCTTCGTCCTCCGCTCTTCGGCATTTCGGAAATCTTTTGTTGTCACGCTGGACATATCGAAAGCTTTCGATAGAGTCTGTAACAAAGCTTTGAATTCCAAACTTCCTTCATTCAGAATCTATCCCTATCTCTGTGGCTTTCTCTCTGATTTTTTTATGGTCGTTCTATAGCAGCTGTTGTAGACGGCCACCGTTCATCTTTATAAGAATTCTCAAGGATCTCTCCTATCCCAACACTTTTCTGCTTTTTATTAAAGACCTTCTCTCTATTACTTCATACCTTATCTCTGTGGCTTTCTCTCTGATTTAATTTATGGTCGTTCTATAGCAGCTGTTGTAGACGGCCACCGTTCATCCTATAAGAATTCTCAAGGATCTCTCCTATCCCAACACTTTTCTGCTTTTTATTAAAGACCTTCTCTCTATTACTTCATATCCTATCCACCCACTCCAATGCCAATGACTTCACCCTTCATTACTCTTTTCAGTTTGAATGGTGCCCTTCCCAACAACATTTAATAGACGCAAAGAGGGTGGCCTTGGAGCAACTAACCTCTGACCAATCTTTCATTTCAAATTGGGTCAGAGAAATGATGGTCATTATCAATGCCTCAAAAACTCAATTTCTTCATCTTTCTACTCGACACAATCTTCCACACAACTATGATATCTTCTTCGAAAAAACATAATTCAAACTTTCATCTCTCCTTAATATCACTGGTCCTTTTTTTCTCGTAATTTTTCTTGGAAGATCACATTACTTCTCTTTCTAAACAAGATTCTAAGAGGTTGAAAGTTCTGAGGCACCATCGTGTTTTTTACGCCACCCAAGTTGCGTGATCTTTATTGTTGTGTTGTTCACCCCTGTGTGGGGTACGCCTCACACTTTTGGGGTGGTTACATTCATGTAGCTCTTTAGGAAAATGTGGAGTTTAAGGCTTTTCGTCTTATCAACTCTCCTACTCTCACTAATTCTCTCCAGCCTCTTTCTCTCAGTCGAATTGTTGTCATATTCTACACTTTAGATATTACAACGGACACTGCAATTCTGTATTCTCTTGTGACATACCTCCTCCTTTGAGAAGAGCTCGTGAGACACGTCTTTCTGAAGTTTAATCTTTTCTGTGTCCAACTCTCTGACCCCAAACTTTACCGCTATGCTCGTTCTTGCATGACTCTTCTGGTAAATTATGAACACACTCTTTTCATCTATATTCCCAATTTCTTATAAATTACACACCTTCAAACGCCATGTCTCAGGACATGCTGACCTTTAATCTAATCCCGATTTGCTTCTTTCGTTTGGAGAAATAAGGTAGGCCTCTGCCCTTTGCTAACCAAATATATATATATATATATATATATATATATATATATATATATATATATATATATATATATATATATATATATATATATATATATATATATATATATATATATATATATATATATATTAAAGTGGGAATTTTGATCTCGAAATTTGTCAATTATTGAAAAGTTGAAAGAATTACTTTGAAATTTGGTATTAGAGTTGAGAATTTATGAATTAATGATGAAATATATTGGCGATAAACTTTAAATTCTTTTGTACATTTTTAATAATTGAGATCGAAGGAGTGAAACTCGAAATTGCCTTTAAGACTTTGGAGGAAACATAAGCGGAGTAATCTTAAAGCTTGCCAGTTTCATATCGATTATTTACACGTATAGAAAAAAAAAATAAAATAAAATAAAATAAAGCATTCAAGTGGGGTGGAGTTTTTCATTTATGTTTTAGGGAAGAGTTATATATATATATATATATATATATATATATATATATATATATATATATATATATATATATATATATATATATATATATATATATATATATATATATATATATATATATATATATATATATATATATATATATATATATATATATATATATATATATATATATATATATATATATATATATATATATATATATATATATATATATATATATATATATATAATATATATATATAATATATATAATATATATAATTATATATATAATTTAATAATATAATATATATATATATATATATATATATATATATATATATATATATATATATATATATATATATATATATATATATATATATATATATATATATATATATATATATATATATATATATATATATATATATATATATATAGATGAAAGTTAAGACCAACGCAAAGAGGAACATATTTACTTTGGACGTTTCGAATCACAGGGATTCATCTGCAACTAAAATGAGGTTAAAAAAAAATTTAAAAATAATGCACAAAACTTAAAAATTCAAAATTTTTACAAAAGAACAAAAAGTATTAAGTAAAAAGGCACCACAAGTCAGAGAATATCTAAAGAGGAGAACAAACTGAAAATTACAGGAATTAAGGGAGAGGAGAAATTTAAAAGGTTGCTTTCTTGATGAGAAAAAACAAATAATTATAAAATGACACCTATATACATATAATTAGCAGAATAAAAACTAAATGATAAAATAATTAAAATTAGAAATGAACGAATAAAGAACAATACTGATAATGAATTAATATTAAAAAATAGAAATAACAATAAAAATAACGACAATAATAATAATAATAATAATAATAATAATAATAATAATAATAATAATAATAATAATAATAATAATAATAACAATAAAATAATGGTAACATTAATGATAATGAGAATGACAAGAAAACTAAAAATAATAAAAATAATAAGACTGGCATCAAAAATAAATACAAAAATAAAGCCAAAAATTAATAAACGGAATAGCAATGATAAGAAGAAAAACAACCATAATAAAATAAGAAATAATAAAAAAGATTATAAAAATGACAGACATAAAAAATAATAAAAAAAATAAAGATTAACATATCAAAAACAAGCCTAATAACTACAATAATAAAAATAAAAGTGATCATGAAGATAAAGGTAAAAATAAAAATACAACTAAACGTAAAAATGAAAGTGAAAATGAAAAAATAGGAAAATGGAAATACCACTGTCTTCCACTCTTAATGCCGACCTTCGTAAGATCTTGACTCGTTTTTTCCCTTGTTGTGATTTTTATCTAATTCCAGTTAACTCTTCAAATGCAGGCTCTTATTTTAAAATCAAAGAGTCTCTCCCTTTATTACACAAGTCTTCTGTCGTATATTTTTTTAAGTGTGCTGGCTGCAATACCAACTACATAGGCCAGACTGGCTTACAACTGCACGTCAGGGCTTGTAAACATTTGGGAGTATCGTACAGAACTGGAAGATCCATAGCGAGTTCTGAACATTCTGCTATACGGGATCATTCCTGTACCACTTGTCACCCTGCCTCTGTTCGTGTTTTTCAAGTTCTTTGCTCTGCTTGTTCTGAACTTGATAGGAGAATCCTTGAGTCACTCAACATAAAGAAACTATTCCCTCCCCTTAATGGCAATGTTCCATCTGCTATTCTCCATATCTTATGACTATTTTATCTTTCCTGTGATATGTTTTTGCTTCTGGGTTGTTATTTTGATGTTTTATTTTATTTAGAATTTTTCTGTTTTTGTTTTCTTTTTATTTGTAGTTTTATATTTAACTGCCTTATTGTTTTTTGCTGTCTCTCAATATTTGTTATCAGCACTGTATATATTATCATTATCATTGGTATTATTATAATTATTTTTACATGTTGCCACCACTTACGGGCAGAGCCCTTTTCAAGGAGGGGTCATAATTAAGAGATAAAAAACCCATCTAATTTCGAATCTAACGTAGATCCCTCAGGTGGGAGCAGACAGAGGATTTAAAGAGAGGTAGGTTAAATACAGCAGGAAAAACAGACGAAGGAAAGGTGTTCCACAGAACAGAGGTGGCTGGAAAGGAGGTACCACAAAATGCAAGTCTATTTGCCAAGCTCACTCTAAATTCATGTGCAAGCAAGGCACCCCTTGTGCTGCTGGGGCGATGCAATGGTGTGGAATGTGAGAGGTCAACTCACTCGAACACCTGCCGTTGTATTACTTATAGAAAAGAGAGAGTGCGCCAACGTCACGTCGCAGAGAAAGTCAAGGGAGTTTGAAAGTAGGGGACAGTTTATTAGTCTCTTAACCCTAGACTCAACCTTATCCAAAAGAAGGGTGGAACCCGAACCACCCCAAATGTGTGAACAGTATTACATATAAGGACGGATCTTATAGTTGGAGTAACTGTTCTGAAGAAAAAAAAATCCCGCAACCTAAACAGAACCCACATCTTTTTAGAGGCCACCTTAGCAACCGTTGTGATATGAGGTTTATGAGACAATTTATTGTTTATGTTCAGACCAAGAATAATGAATGAGAGCCGTCGAAGGAGATAGGAAAGTTGGGAGGTGCTTTTGAGAGAGAGATGTGAAGAAATTGAGTTTTGAAAGAGTTAAATTTCACAAGGTTGCGGTGGCCCCACCGGGAAATCTCATCCAGACCGGAAAGAATGGAATCAGAAAGTTGAAAACGAGAAGCAACTCTAGAAGCAAAAGAGGGAGTTGATTTGAAATAAGTAGAAAAACGGAGACGTGTCTTCGGCATAAAAATGAACAGAGTTTGATGGACACCTTAAGAGGTTGTTGATAAAAGTAAGAATAAAGTAGGAGAAAAAACAGAACCCTGAGGAACACCACAATTAATAGGAAAAGAAAAAGAAGTCGCTCCATCAACAAATGCTGATATAGAGCGATTTGAAAGGAAATTAGACATGATTAAACAAAAAGAAGGAGGAAACCCAAAGGAAGAGAGGTTAAAGAGCAGCAACGCATGCCATACCTGGTCAAAAGCCTTGGATATATCAAGCGCTACGACACAAGACTCCCCAAAATCCCTAAGGGCAGAAGACCATAAATCATTAAGATAAAAAAGAATATCACCAGTAGACCTCGAGTGTAGGGAGTATGCGACGTGAGAATTCAGAAGAGCATAGTCCGTTGTAATAGCGATAGTATAGAGGGAGTGACGCAACAATTCGATGGACAGAATGAGATTGAATAGAGTTAGTAAGAGCAAAAAAATTATAAGACGAAAAGCCCAAGACCCCATATTTTTGAGAAGAGCTGTAAGTGTGGAATCATCCAAGATGTGAGAGACCTACTCCATACAGAGGCGAACAACACTTCTATACAGAACAAGAAATTGAGGAGGCCCAAAAAAATCACTAAAGGCGTCTCGGATCACCTAACCAATTAGAATCTTGTTTAGAAAGAGAAGTCTTGTGATCTTTCCAAAAAGATCACGAGAACAAGAAACATCCAAGATAGAAGGCTTGAATCGTGTGATTTCGAAGAAGATGTCATAGTTGTATGGAAGGTTGTGTCGTGTACAAAGTTAAAGAAATTGAATTTTTGAGGCATTGAAAACGACCATGTTTTCTCTGCCCCAATTTGAAATGTGTAAAAGATCACAGGTCAGTTACTCCAATACCACCCTTCTTGCAGCAATTAACTGCTATTGGGAGGGTGTCTTTCAAATTGAAAGGAGTGATAAAGTGTGGTGTCGGAGTGGACAATAGACGAAATAACAGAAAGAAGGTCATTGAAGAAAATAGGACCGACGCTTGAGGAACGATACAATTTCTAAATTTAAATGAAGAACTGCGTTAATAGCGTCTGCTATAAAACAACCAGAAAAGAAATCAGAAAGGTCAAAGGGAGAAGGACAGATTCCATAAAAGGGAAGTTTGGAAATCAAAGCTTTGTGTCAGACTCTTTCGAAGGCTTTCGATATGACTAGAGCCATAGCAAAATATTCACAAAAACCAAGAAGAGCGGAAGACCAAGAGTCAGAAAAATGGGAATGAAGATCACATGTAGATCGTTCTTTACAAAGGCGATACTGTGGATCAGAAATAAGATTAGTATGATTAAGGTGTTTCCAAATCTTCCTGTTAAGGATAGATTCGAAAACTTTAGAAAAAACAGAGGTTAAGAAATAGAACAATATCTTGGAGGATTAAGTAGGATTAAAGTGTTTCCAATTCTTCCTGCTAAGGATAGATTCGAAAACTTAAGAAAAAAACAGAGGTTAAGAAATAGGACTATATTAAGGAGGTTGAGAGGAATCCACCTTCTAAGGCCCAGGCTAAATGAGCTCACGTTACCAGCAAGAAGAGAAGATCGAAATGGAGAGATAAGAGAAATAGTTCAAGCTCAGAAGCACAAATTTTGAGAACCGCAGGAGGAATGTCCTCAGGAACCTAAGCCATCTTAGTGTTAAGCTCAGAAAGAGTAGAAATTACATATTTAGAGAAATTTTAATATTAAACATAAATGAGTTGGAGAGGGTTGAAGGAAGAGGAATAGCTACGAAATTACCTTAGGTAGAGTTAGAAGCAAAAATCATAGCGAAAAGTTCAGCTTTAGTAGAAGGTAATATGGAAGTTGACCATCAGAAGAACTTAGAGGAAGGAAAGAGAAAAAGCAAAGTTAGAGTTGACATTTTTGGCAAAATGCCAGAAAAGGCGAGAACTGGAACCAGAAATTTTTTTTGCATATATGATGCAAAACCACATATCTCATTCCTATCTCAAACTCAGGTGTTTGAGTGCTCCGACATCAAATTCTACTATGTTGCCTACTACTGTCTGTAACTTCAATTTTCATTCAAAATCGGATGCTGCGCATACGTGGGCGACGATGTTGCTTTTTGTCGTGTCTCAAATTTGAAGTCTTTTGAATTCTCTACTTTTCGGCTTTAAAGGTGGAGGGTCAAATCTTAAATTTTTTTTATTATTTGACCAACTGAGTTGAAATTTTCATTATATATATATATATATATATATATATATTATATATATATATATATATATATATATATATATATATATATATATATATATATATATATATATATATATATATATATATATATATATATATATATATGCGTTTTTTCCCGACAATCTAAGTTGATTTTGAAGGGTTTTCAAATATAAAAAAAGTGAATAGTAAGGTCAAACTACAGGTTCACATGAGCTAAAAATTTACTGACCAATCTTAGCTCCAATTTCTTGCATTAGTGGGAATAGAATTTTGATATTTCGTCTATAAAAATAGTTATAAGCTCTCGAATTTTTAAAAAAAAAAGAAATCCCTTCCGGAGAAAATAATTATTTAAAAAAACTCTACCCACTATTTTTATAATTTTGGATATTGTTTAGAGGAGGGATAGATCTACAACTTTTATTTAAAGCACTATTAAATGCTATTTGTTTGAAGAAAGATATAGCCTCTCAAACTTTTAAATAATTTTAAAAATTGGTCAAAAAATGGACCTTTTTGAGAGTTCATATCTCTGAACTTACGAATCGGATCGAATAGCATATTGAAAATATTTGTAGCCCCATCACTTTTCTATATACCTAATAAAAATAAGAATATATTAGTTGTAGTTTTTTTTAGTTTTTTTTTTAACATTTTTTACAAAAAAGTTGATTTTTTTTTTTTTTTTTTTTTTTTTTTTTTTTTTTTTTTTTTTTTTTTTTTTTTTTTTTTTTTTTTTTTTTTTTTAAATTTTCGATAGTGGGCAAGTATTGGGGTAATGAAATTTTTTATGTAACTCTAGTAGCAAAAGTCTGTTAGAGAAGCTTTTGTAGCCAATAGATTTTGAAATACAAACTCAAAATTTCAGACCAAAAAAATTTTTCTAGTGGCTTAACCCTAGATTTAAAATACCTTAAATTTCCGAAATAACTTCTAAACTTTTAATCCCTTATAAAAACGTGAGGAATGGACTTTTTTCTTCGGGAAAAAAGCTATCTATACTGAAATTTTCAGGAGAATCGAATAAAAACTAAAAACATGCAGTTCTACAAATAAATTTACTTGCTCTGTCTATTTTTCACCTAATTTTACAAACAATAAAAATTCTTAGACTGCTTGAACTCCAAAATAATGCACATTCTTTCTTCTTATTTCTCAGAAATCATCACTTTAGATGATTTCAACGTTTACCTTTACTAACGGCTTTTATCTATTTTTCTGATAAAGCATATGAAGTGACCTATCACTTTCTTGTCCAGAAGAACCTTGAACAGTTGGTACAACTCTCTACCTATATCCCTGATAGTCTTGGAGATGACTCCAACATGACGATCATTTCTAAATCTCTCATTGTTCTCCAAATACTGTTAAACTCTTATCCATGTCAGCATATTGTTATGTCTCTTCAAGTCTTTCGCAAGAAAGGCCCATGTTTTCGGGGAGAAGACGTTCTAGGATTTCGGCGGAGCAAATTAGTCTGACTTGCTGTTGTACTTCGATTTTCCAAGAAATGATCAGTGCTTCCTTGGGAAGGGTCATTTGGGATATGCAGAGAACATAACTGAGGTACTTCTTTCTGGCATGGTGGAGTATAACTAACAAACCTTGGTTTATCTCTACTTTTCTATTGTTATTAGCAATAGAAGTTCTGCCTTCAGGAATTACTGTCCTCCTTAAATTCCAGAAGCTCTTTCAACTTATATTTATTTACGGAAATACACAAAATCTCTTCCTCGTAACAGCAAAAATTTATTTTTCTTACGAAATTGCAGTAATATTTCTGGTTTCTCCACTTCATGTCATTTCTAGAATATTGCAAAATACGTTAACCAACTTTCCTTCATCTTTTTCCCTACTCTTGTTTGTTTTGATGGCACAACTGACTTTTTGTCTTCTAGTAAAGATGAATTCTTCGCTCAACCTTTTTGTCTCTTCTTCAACCTTAAATGATTCCGGGGTCTATTTCTTCTTTCAAAAACTCTAACTCCTTTACGCCTATTTTAATAATTTCTTCTAAAGGTGAAATGTTTTCTCTCTCTGAGCTAAACATTAAGAAGGAGTAAGGTCCTGATGGGATCAATTTTGTGGTTCTAATAACATGTGATTAAAAGCATGCACCCGTCCATTGTCAACTATTTTGTACTTGTCCCTTTAGTTCATCCTCCCTTTCTTGCTGGAAAGGTGCATTCATTCAGCCTATGACGAAGATTGAGGACCTCTCTCAACCCTCTAACTATCGTACTATTTCCTTAACTTCCATTTTCAGCAAAGTTTTCAAATAAATCATGAACAGGAAGATTAGGAACCATATCACTTATCCTAATCAAATCTCTGATCGCCAGGATGACTTTCTTAATTAAAGAACTCTTTACTTGTATTCTTTCCTTTCTTTCTGACTGTTGGTCATCTTCTGAGATTTGTTGAAACTTTCTCTGTCACAAAGATATATCGAAAGCAATCGATGGAATCTGGCACAAAGTTTTGATTTTCAAATTCCTTCTTTCGGAATCTATAGTTACCTCTGTGACTTTTTTAATGATTTCCTTTCTGGTCATTCTATAAAAGCTGTTGTGAACGGCCTTTCTTAGTTTTAATCCATTAAATTTTGTTCCTCAAAGATATGTCCTATCCCGAACACTTTTTACACTTTTCATTAATAATATTCTCTCTATTACTTTATCACCTATCCACTACTATTCCGAGTATTCCACTCTTCATTACTTCTTTCACTTCGAAAGACGCCTGTCAACAGAAACTAATTTACGATAAAATGGTGACTTTGGAGCAACTAACAGCTGATCTTTCTCATATTTCAAATCTTCAAAACATCTATGATTTCTTCTTCGAAAATACATAACTCAAACCTTATTAAGAAATCCTTGATATACTTGGTGTTATAGTATGAGGTTCGTTTGTTTCTCTCATGATGTTTCTTGGAAGGATCACATTGCTTCTCATGCGAACAAACTTCTTCAATGTTGTATATATATATATATATATATATATATATATATATATATATATATATATATATATATATATATATATATATATATATATATATATATATATATATATATATATATTGCATTAAAAAAAAAAAAAAAAAAAAAAAAAAACAAACATACGTACATACACACATGCACACTCACATAGATTTCACATAGAAGTAAACATACGTATACACGTAGACACACACGTCCACATGCTTACACTCCCACACGCCCACACGACCACACATACTCGGCTATATTATGTTTTCACTTTATATCTTTTTCCACCTCGCTAACGGCGACTAAAACGCTTTTAAAGCACATGCATCGACAATGTGTCAGGTATCACGACATTACGAAGTTAGGCTTACACACGATGTACTTCGGTATGCATATCGACATATTTTTCGATTTACCTAAATATCTTTGGCTAAGTTCTCAATTTTATATATAAAATAAATGTTTAATATATATATATATATATATATATATATATATATATATATATATATATATATATATATATATATATATATATATATATATATATATATATATATATATATATATATATATATATATATATATATATATATATATATATATATATATATATATATGGGTCATTCTATGAGAAAATTTTCCCTCCGGTCATCTTATGGTCATACATATCACAAGTCTCCTTCTCAATGAAATCTTTGATTGGAGGGTGACGGCGAAAAGCTCTATGAAGTTTTAACTAGAGCGGGGCAAGGGTACTGCTTCCCTCAGGCTCGAGATAGGAGTGGCGGCAAAAATGGTTTCTATGTTATTTGAAACACAGAAAAAATATTAAAGTTTGAAAGTAAATAAATCCTAACTAAATAAATAAATAAGGGTTTTTATCTAGTTCTCATGATCCAGTCGGTGAACTTGCCAACCAATTTTCTATCCAGAACAATCTTGAGCAGTTGGAGCAACTCTCTACCCGTATCCCTGACCATCTTGGTGATGAACCCAACATACTTGATTTTTTCCTTATTTCTTTTCCTTCATCTTATATTGTTAAACTATTTCCTCCTCTGGGTTCCTCCGATCATCTTTTCTCCGAATCTTGCTCTGTCTCATCAAGTCTTCGGCAAGAAGAGCCCTTGCCTTTGTCGAGGAGTCGTTCTGGCACTTCGGTGCTGATAACTGGTCTGACTTTAAGTTGTACTTCACTGATTTCCCATGAAATAATTATTGCTTTCGTAGGAGAGGTCCCTAGGAGTGTGCTGAACGCTTAACCGGGGTGACTCTCCCTGGTATGGAAACGTACATTCCATAATCTTTCTCTTCTACTAAACCTAACAAACTTTGGTTTAACTCTACTTGTTCTCGCGCTATCCGCCGCAGGGATGTTGACTTCAGAGATTACCGTCATCTTCAAATTACTGAAACTCATTCAACTTATATTTCAGCCTGGAATCGTGCAAAATCTATACTTCCAGACACCAAAAACTCTTTTCTCGGCCGCAAATAAGATAATCTTACTGGTTCCTCTTACTCTCGCACTTTCTGGCATTTTGTAAAAAATGTCAACTCAAACTTTGCTTCTTCCTCTTTCCCTCCTCTAGTTTCTTCTGATGGCACAACCACCATTTTACCTTCTATTAAAGCTGAACTTTTTGCTCAAATTTTTGCCTTTAGCTCTACCTTAGATGATCTCGGAGCTATTCCTCTTCCTTCAATCCTTTCCAACTCATTTATGCCTAGCATTGTAATTTCTTATAAAAATGTAATTTCAGCTCTCTCTGAGCTTAACACTAAGAAGGCTTATGGTCCTGATGGTATTCCTCCTGGGGTTCTCAAAACTTGTTCTTCCGAGCTTGCACACTACCTTGAAAAATTATTTCGTCTTTATTTTTCTTCTTCGACCTTCCCTTCTTTCTGGAAACGTGCGCTCGTTCAACCTATGCCGAGGAATGGGGACCCCTCTCAACCCTCTAACTATCGTAATATTTCTTTTAACTTCGTTCTTTCGAAAGTTGTCGAATCTATCCTTAGCAGGAAAATTTGGAAACACCTTAATTCTTCTAATCTCATCTCTGATCGCCAGTATGGCTTTCGTAAAGAACCTATTACTAGTGATCTTCTTTCCCTACTTTCTGACTCTTGATCCTCCGCTCTTCGGGGTTTCGGTGAGTCTTTCGTTGTGGCGCTTGACATATCAAAAGCCTTCGATAAAGTCTGGCACAAACTTTGATTTCCAAAATTCCCTCTTTCGGAATCTATCTTTCTCTCTGTGACCTTCTCTCTAATTTCCTTTCAGATAATTCTATAACACCTGTTGTAGATCAGAACCGTTCTTCCTATAAATCTATAAATAGTGGTGTTCCTCAAGGAGCTGTCCTTTCTCAAACTCTTTTCCTAATTTTCTTCAATGACCTTCTCTCTATGATTTCGTCTCCTATACACTCCTATGCCGATGACTTCACCCTTCATTACTCCTTTTAATTTGAAAGACGTCCCTCCCAACAGCCGTTGATAGATTCAAGAAGGCTGACCTTTAAGCAACTGACCTCTGATCTTTCTCGTATTTCAAATTGGGAAAGAAAACATGGTCGTTTTCAATGCCTCAAAAACTGAATTCATCCGTCTTTCTACTCGACACAATCTTCCACACAACTATGACATCTTCGAAAACTCTCAACTCAAACCTTCATCTGACCTCAATAGTTTTGGTGTTTCTTTTAATCGTGATCTTTCTTTTACATATCACATTACTTCTCTCTCTAAACAAGCTTCCAAGAGGTTGGGTGTTCTAAGGCGCCTTCGTAGTTTTTTTACGCCACCCTAGTTGCATGATCTGTATAGGGGTGTTGTTGGCCCCAGTATGGAGTATTTCTCGCACATCTAGAGTGATTCTACACATACAGCTCTTCTAGAAAAGGTGAAGTCTAGGTCTTTTCGTCTTATAAACTTTTTTGCTGTTACAAACTCTCCCCAATCTCTTTCTTCCAGTAGAATTATTGCGTCATTCTCTTTATACTACCTCTATTAGAAGGGACATTGCTCTTCTGAACTCTCACGTCGAATACCTCTTCCATTGAGAAGGACTCGTGCAACACGAATTTCAACACAGTCTTATTCTTTCTCTGTCCGTCTCTCTGACCCCAGACTTAACTACAATGCTCAGTCATACATGTACTCTACTAGTAAAGTCTGGAACGCACTCTCTTTATATGTTTTCCCAACTTCCTTTGACTTGCACACTTTTAAACGCCATGTATCCGGTCACGTTGGCCATTAGTGATCAGAACCCGAATGTTCCCCAACTCTGGTAGATATTGGTAAGTCTCCGGTTTTTGTCCACCAGAGGAGACATAATATATATATATATATATATATATATATATATATATATATATATATATATATATATATATATATATATATATATATATATATATATATATATATATATATATATATATATATATATATTATATAGGGATGGAGCGATACCAAAAAATTTTCCGATACCGATACCGATACCAAGACTTTCAAATTCCACCGATACCGATACCGAAAAAATTAGCCGATACCGATACCGATACCAATTTTTTACTATAAATATATATATATATATATATATATATATATATATATATATATATATATATAATATATAATATATATATATATATATATATATATATTATTTTTTTTTTTTTAACACATCACCACCACTCACGGGTAAAGCCCTATTCAAGGAGGGGGTGTTAAAAGAATAAAAATGAAAGCAAATAGAGTACAAAATCCAGAAAATAAAAAACCACCCCTAAAGTACCCACCTAACGCAAATTTCTCAGGTGGGCACAGACGCGGGCTTTAAAGAAATTGAGATTGAATGCAGAGGGGAATACAGAAGATGGAAGAGAGTTCCACAAGACAGAGGTGGCAGGAAAGAAAGAGGCACCACAGCGGACAAGCCTGGAGTTGCCTATGTCCACGCAAAATTGATGCGCGGACATTGCACCCCTTGTGCTGCGAGGACGCCGTAAAGGTGGAGGTACACGGGTGGATAGTTCCCTCGAGCATTTGCCACTGTAGTACCTATAGAAAAGTGACAAGGCACCAACATCACGTCGCAAAGATAAAGAATCAAGAGAAATTAGAAAGAGCGGGACAGTTTATAAGTCCTTTTAGCCTTTGACTCAACCCTATCCAAAAGACGGGTGAAACCTGAGCCACCCCAGATATGAGAGCAGTACTCCATACAAGGGCGGATGAGACCCTTGTATAATTGGAGTAACTGCGAGGAAGAAAAAAATTCTCGCAGTCTAAACAGAACTCCCCGCTTCTTTGAGGCCGCCCTAGCAACCATTGTGATATGAGGTTTCCAAGACATTTTTTTGTTTATGTGAAGGCCAAGGATGTTTATATTGTCAACAGGAGAGACGGGAGAACCATCGAAAGAAATAGAAAAGTTAGGAGGTGTCTTTGAGAGAGAGATTTCTAGAAGTTGAGTTTTTAAAGAGTTGAATTTCACAAGGTTGAGACGACCCCACTGGGAAATTCCATCCAGATCTGCAAGAATGGAATCGGAAAGATGTAGACGAGAAGCAACTCTAGATGCAAAGGAAGGAGCAGATTTGAAATGAGTAGAAGAATGGAGGGTTGAGTCATCGGCAAATATATATATATATATATATATATATATAATATATATATATATATATATATATATATATATATATATATATATATATATATATATATATATCAGATCCAAGTAAGGCTCTAGGGGCCTGTCAGTGGGGCCAGCACTCGTCTCTATCTAGATCTGTCGTAAATAATTCCATCTGCCACCAACTGTTCCATCATAGGCAGCTGATGCGCCTCAGTGAATCCCGAACTGACTCCATTCATCTCTCATTTGTCTCCCTCTCGGTCTTCTTAATCTTGGCCTGCACTCTCACCTCCCTCTAGTCTCTCTCCCCTCCTGCATCCTCCACACGTGTCCCAACCATCTCAGTCTTGCTACATCTATCTTTTGATTAATTGGTTCAACCCCTATACTTTATCTAATTCTTTCGCTTCTTATCCTCTCCTTCCTGGTTCTTCCCACCATCAAACGCAACACCCTCATCTCTGTTGCTTGAATTCTGCTTTCTTCTCTTGTTGTCGCACTCCAAGTCTCCGTTCCATATTACAAAATTGAGGTTAGAGTACTTTCAAAAATTACTTTCTTTACTCCTATATCCATTCTTTTGTCTGCCAAGACTGGGTACAGCGCTAACACCATTCTTCCGTATTTCTCCATCCAGTTGGTGATTTCCAGCATATTACTTCATTCCCTTGTGAATACTTTCTCCTCCCCAAATATTCACATCTCTCTACCACAATCACCTCCTCGCCATGCACCTTCAGCACAAGCTCCTCTTCCTCTTCCTCCCTTCTAATTATTAACAGTTCTGTTCTTTTCAACATTCACGATCAATCCCACCTCTTTTAGCTTTTCAGCAAAACTTGTTATCACCTCTCTTAACTTCTCTCTATCTTGGCTCTCTCTCTCTCTCTCTCTCTCTCTCTCTCTCTCTATATATATATATATATATATATATATATATATATATATATATATATATATATATA